>WMED01016193.1:0-13393 GCA_019650415.1 Pipa parva
AATAACAGCAAAATTTCCAGGCTCAGCTTATGTGGAAATGTCAAACACACACATCAGAAATCTTATGTGGTTCATGAATTTATATGGTTAATTAGTGACATACAATATCCTTCAGCATGAAATTACATTTTAGGGCATGTTACTTAAATACCAAGGATACGCCACCAGGAATTATCTAACACTGTATTAAAATACGTATTTAAGTAAATCTAAATATACATTCTATCTCCCCTTTTTATTTGAACTAATAGACAACAGATGTTTGAGTTTGATGCAAAATCTGCAGCAAGGGACGATGATGCTTTCCATTTTGTCAGCTATGTTCCAGTCAATGGAAGGCTTTACGAGTTGGATGGCTTAAGGGATGGGCCTATTGATTTAGGTATGTTTGCAGAGGTTATCGTTCCTTAGAGTAATAGCTTAAAATTTACAGGAGTCTATAAAGAAAAGAACTAAACTCTCACATTAAAATAATTTATTAATTTAGCCTACGTGCCAGCAACACAATCAACTCGCAGTCTCGCCCTTCCAAGCCAGTTACTTGATTATTTCTGCTTCTTCTGCATGTAAAATTTTACAAGGAAATGGCAGCCCTCATAGCAATTCAGCTTCATCCAATGGTGAGAAAGCTGTAGTCCTGGGCACTGACTTCTTACAGAGCATGCTTGAAAACCAGCTCTGAGGATAAGCCTCATTGATATTCACAGTTTAATAGATCTTGTGACATTCCCCAGCCAATATGGCTGCTATGAGATACCAGCACCAGTAGTTCTATAAGATGGTACTGACTTCTTAACATAGTGGTTCAGGCTGGCAGACCCTGTACTCTTATCATATCAGTTATGGTTAAGGTAATTTAAATGGAAGTGATGTATGTTTTAGATCTGTTTTGGTTTGACAGTGACCATTTTAAATCACTTTATTTCTACTCTACAATATTATGTTCACCATGTGATTGTTTCAGTGTTTTTTTTTTTAAACCTGTGCAGTAGTTCTGTAGCTATTCATAATTACATAGCTATTTAAACCAAGAGAGGATGAATTCATCTTTTTCCAGCTGATTAATCATTTACGTGGGGCTTTACTTCCTGACTAGTGCATTGGCATAGGAATGAAGTTTAATGAGTATTACTAGATTAAATTGTTCATAACAGGATGCTAAGCTCTGACTAGTCATATGCACACAATAAGACTGCAAGTTTTTTGTTTTTTGTTTTTTTTATTGTAAAGACTAAACCATTAAATAATCATCCAAAATAAGATAATCAGATAGTATGGACAACTGAGGCAAAGTTAATAACTTGTCTGAAACCACAGGATCATAGTTTGTATAGGGGAACATGCAGTACTAAAGTTTATTGCAAGATGAATAGGACCCAGAGTGGATAAGTGTCACAGCATCTTAAGATCGGGACACACTGGAGTAGCTCATTTACTAGTCTCGGGAAGACTGTCTGTGTATAACTCAGCTTGTTAGAATGTTGCCGAATGAATAGTGCTTTGAAGTACAGCGCTATTTAAAAGTCATTATTTTATTGGTGGTCCATTCCTATTGTAGTGCTGCTAAAAACTGTATATATGATACATTGGTATTATTGAGATTTGACCCTTTCAAAAACGTCTAATACATGGTGTCAACTTAAATGTGGCCAAGCTCTCTTCAAGCACTTGAGATGGCTACACAGTTTTGCAGTGGAATGTAAGGCACTGTTAATTTCTACACTTGTGACCTTAAAGAGCACCTGTCACCTTGCAATTGTTAAAGTAAAGTCGATTCTCAAAAAAAAACTAAAGATTATTAAATAGGCCTACTGTAAGGATGTCCCAATTTCCAGATCTGGAAGCTGCCATTTTGGTTAGGAACTGCCACTCAAAATCTATTAACATGCCCTCAAATACTCTGGTTCCTCTCTACCTCTGACAAATCTCGCTCATGTGCAATAGATCAAATCAGGGACACACATTGGCAGTAGTAACTAAAGAGTAAAATGGTAGACTTAGCTTTGCACCATTACCTGCTGATATTGCTGTAGCGCTAAGATTAAGCCAGCAGGGGTCCCAGGGAGTGACCTACACTTCCTTCCCCCACCCCCAACATCACCCCTCACTTGGCAATCCCCTCACTCAGCCTAGCGCTAAGTGCATGAAGCAGCTTATTTATTTATTTTTTTCATTCCTTTCCTCTGTTGTGCTGTGCTGCATTTGCTATTTATTTTTAATTATATATTTGTTTTCCTTGCCCTGTATTGTTTTGGTTATTAGATAAAGATAGGAATAACATTTTTGGGAGGACACTCAAGTTTCTTTTGCATGTGTATTTAATCCGTTTTTGATCTGTGTTTTTAACATTAATTATGCATGTAGTTAATATGTGTGTCCCTGTTGCAATGAAGCACCGTTTTTAATCATTAACTTTGCCTCGGTCCGAAGTTTTTAAAACACCATTATGAGTGCTACAGTGGTCCCCACTTGCTTTTCTTATTTTTATTTGTAATTTAAAATCTTTGGGGTTGCATGCACCCACACTGGTGATTAGTAGCTGGGTTCTTCCCTTTTTCATATCATTTGGAAATCAGCAACATCCATATGGTTGTATTTTGGGTGGACACCCCTTTCTAATGGATTCATGTAGAGTTAGGAAATTAATGCTTAACAGATTATAGACAATAAAATTGATACTGATATCCTTTTTCAAAGGGGGAGATCTTTTTTTGACAGTGGCTAAATGACAGAACCAACTCCATAGGGAATAATGGGTTTATGCCAGTCTAGGTAAACAAATTCTTTTGGGCAATAAAATTGGCTATAAATCGCTTTGCAAATAGGTGAAAATAGCGATATTGAGCATTAACTAGTGGGAAAAACATTAGAAAATGTTTATTTTTTTCCCCCATTCTGATGAATTGTTTCTTTAGGGCCTTGTAATCAAGATGAATGGATAGGTGCGGCCAAACCAGTTATAGAGAAACGAATGCAGAAGTAAGTGATTTCTTTTTTGCCTCTGGAAACCTTTTTTTCTCACATTTTACTGAAATTTACAAGGAACAAAGTAGGATCATAATTTTAAGGGGTATTTATCACATGTTGAAATGGGGCAAAGTAGCTTTTATTTTTAAAGCAGATCTTTTGGAAAAAGTAAAGAAGTAGTTGCACAAAAATCTGTAGTAAACTGACATGGGCAAAAATGGCAATATATCTTACTGCAGCATAATTTCTCCAGTCAGTTTGTTTTAATTCTGTCTGGAAAGTCTTTGTAATTAAATATACTACATACAGTATAATGTAACCTGGATGGAACTTGACAAACATCTCCTGCTATCACAATGCAAAATAAACTTGCTTTACAATATTTATATTGGAGTAGAACTATAAATTCTTATAGAATGCAATCTGCAGTTTGTATACTGTCTACTGTACCTTTCTTGGGCTTTTAGAGATTTGAAATAATGTGTAATATTTCTGTCTACAGCGCATAAAGGAAACTGTGTGACTAACAAATCGATAAGAGTGTTGTCCCAAGATTACTAAAAATTGGGTTAACTGGAATATCTCTACCACCAACAACACATACAAATGTTTATACTGCTTAAACAATATAGAACAGATCAACAGTTAGCTTTGCATTGTTCAAATCTACTAAAAGCAGGAAAAAACATGATTTTCCCCTCTTAGCATGCTCTGCCAAGAAACCCTAAAGAACCTCTTTCTGTTCTACACACGGCAGAGAAGATATTCCACAATCCCTGAGTACTTGGAAGCAATATCCAGGGGCTACGTATTCTTCATAATCAGAATTCCCAGTAATCCTTCAAAACCAGAGCATTCAGAGACAGTCTGTCTTCTTATTTTTGTTTAGTCCTGTCAAGTTGTTGAACTCCTTGTGTGGATGTTACACCTTCCTCAAGCCATGTAAATCTTTATCTTACAAAGTCACATTAAACATGTTTCTTTTTCCCTGCAGATATTGTGAAGGTGAAATTCGGTTCAATTTGATGGCTATAGTTTCAGACAGAATAAAGATCTACGAGCAGAATCTGGCAGATTTGCAGAGACAGATTGCAGAGGTCTGAAATTAGATTGCTTATAGGATTCTGTCTTAATAACTTGTAACGACTAACTTTCTTAGTGTAACTGTATCAAGAACCTTGAGTTAATCTAGATTAAAAAAAAAAAAAAGCTGTAAATATTTTTACTCTGTTTAGTATAGTACAATAAAGTATAAGATGCATTTGGAATTCAAAGATACAGGTCGCATTAAATGATTAAAGTAGTAAAAATGTACAGTGTATATTGGTAGTATTAGATTCAGACTTGCATGACAGTTTCTACATCTAACTTTTACTTCTATTTGAAGTTTGATTGATTTGATTTCCTCTAGCTTTTCCTTCTTTCTGTCTTTCCCTATATCTTTTTTTTTTCCCCCTCAAACCCAGTGGGTAGAGCGTTAATTACAGTGATGCTAAGGGGGGTTACTTGCATGTATTGCCTTTTATCTCTGTACTAGGTCTGTGGGGGTAATTCACGATAGTGCGAAGTGAGGTGCGTAGTCTTCTTCGCACTGACTGTTATGCGCTCGCTGATGTCCTGCACACAGACATCAGCGAGCGCTTTAAAGGGATTCCAGTCTCGGTGAAACCAAAAGAGTTGCCTCGCCGAGACTGGAATCCCTTTAAAGCGCTCGCTAATGTCCGCGTGCAGGACATCAGCGAGCGCATATCAGTCAGTGCGAAGTGAGGAGAAGACTACGCATCTCACATCGCACTATCGTGAATTACCCCCATGTTTTCATGGCTTAAACAAGCATGTTTGTCAATTTCTGTCTGCTAGTTGCAGCCATCTATGATTTTTTGGTAAACACAGAGTCATATAGTCCCATTGTTTTATATGGAGCCTTAGATCATACATATTCATGAAAGGCTCCCTAAAGCTCAGTTTATTAAATCTGTCAGCAAACTTAAGGAAGTTAAAGGACAAGTTCGACTGCCGAAGTGAATTCTCATCATTATGGGTTGCTATGCTCCGATTCTCTACTCCTTATTTCCTAAACAGAGGATTTCCATACCAAATTTATGACTGCAACAATATTCCCATAGTAAAACCGTAACGTCTATTGTGTAGTGTGCAACGGTCGTTAGCTGGACAATTTGCCATATTGCAGAGTTTGCTGAACACCTGAAACTTGGGGAAGTGGCAATTTCACACCTTTACATGACAGTTTTAGACACTAGTCAATAACATCCTTGAACTTCTAAGAGAATTTTTTTAATGTTACTGCTCAGGAATAAATACCATGTTAGTCCACATACCATTCTTTCCTGTCTCTTCAAATGTTGACTACTTTCCTAAACACATCCCACCTCCTTGCTTTGTCAAATGGTGAGGGTCTTCTATAATTTCTGAAAAAAGGCAGACACTTCATATGTTATTTGAAGGGTATGTTCAAACAACTTTCTGAGAAGGAGTTTATTTTATTGTTTCTTTACAGTTAGATTATATGTGGTATAGAGGAAATGGTTAGATTCCAGAGACTAACAGAATTAATACACACTGTAGGGTTTTGATTTAGGAAGTGGTTTCATAATTTTTTTTTTTTTTGTTTAAGATACTGTACTGTAGTCTCTGCTAAGTGATTGGAGGAATTTGTCCATGCCTCACAATGTGCAAAGGCCTTTAAAATTATGTTTCAATTTAGTAAAGGAAGAATGATGCTATGGAGAGAAACGATGGCTGTTTCTTTTTTTTTTTTTTTTTTTTTTTTTTTTTTTTTTTTTTTTTTGCTTTTGCTGAATGTTTTGTGCAGTGGTTAGCTACACTAGCTTTTGGGACAAGCCATAAACATAATTTTGACCATCAGAATTTTTTCTTACCTTGTGTGACCTGTCTCTATGCAGTGCAGCAATCAAAATCATAGATTATAATGTGATAAATAGTCAAGGTTTGACTTGTCCAATCATTTACTCAGGAAAAAATCATTGGTGCAGTTTATTCTTAAGTTGAGTGGTGTCTTTAGATTATTGCTCTGAGGATTACGGGGAAGTGCAAGATCAATGTTTGTCCTTGTCTGACCCTTCCCAAAGTGACGTTAAGACCTTGGAAAAGTCAGAAATGTCAGTAACTAGAAAATACATTGATTATGATACAATCTAGTTAGATGGTCCTTGGATGAAAGTCAAGCTGTCTGCAGTTACTTTAACTTCCTTTTCCAAAACATGCATGGGTTCTTTTGTCTGCACATTGGAAAAGTCTAGCCTTGCATATGCAAACTTCCTTCTTCCTCTAAAATTCTGTATTTTGTGTTGTAAAAGCAGGAGGAGCCCATGGACACAGATCAGGGTAGCACTTTGCTGAGCTCCTTACAGTCCGAAATTGAAAAATACCAGCTGCTTATTGAAGAAGAGAATATAAAGATGAAAAGATACAAGGTAGGATATTCTATGTAAAATGAACCTCATTTATTTTATTCTGTTTAAAACTAATTCATTAACTTATCTCTTGAATATGGTTATTTGTTCCTAGTTAGAATGTGGATATGGATGTTACTTGTTGTACTGTTATAATATGGCAAAAATCACTTCTATTTTAACTTTTAAAAATGTCCAGTATAGAGATGCATGAGTGTTTAATGTCATTGTTTTCTCCTTTAGATTGAAAATATCCGAAGGAAACACAACTACCTTCCATTTATAATGGAATTGTTGAAGACATTAGCAGAGCATCAGCAGCTAATACCACTAGTAGAAAAAGTAAGTGCGATTATTTTCTGACACTAGTTCTCAACTGCAGTGCTTGTGGCCAGACAATGGATATCCATGTATTAAAGATAAAGTCGGAGAAATAAAAATATTTTCCTTTGGGTTAAATTGTAATAATTTTGGGGGCGTAGCATGTTTGCTTTCTGTGACTGTATGCTAAAGTTGCCCCTCATGGCTCAGCTAGCTTCAAAAAAATCTCAGTCTGGTTTCTCCATACTACTCCTACACCTGATAGCTGGTAATCGGTAAAGCTACACATACAGAACAGCCCTTTCTTTGCACTTGTAAAAGCTGATTCTTTATTGCAAAGCTTAGTGACTGGTAAGTAGTCTGTGTCCTTAAAGAAGGTGAATATTGTATTACAAATGAGAATGCATGCTTTCTATTTAAAGGGCCTTTTTGCAGCAGCAGAACATCTCTGAGCTGATCACTGTATAGAAATCATCTCTCTCCAAGCAGTCTCATGGCAAAACTAGCACAAGAAACTACATACATTTTCACAGAGGCTCTTATTATTGCAGTATTTACAAAACTGTTGTAAATAGTAATTTCTAAATCAACAAGCATATATGAATGAATTGATATTTCTACCAAATTCACTTTCATATGATTGTAGTCAAGACATCTGTATTTTATGCTCAGCAACATATGGAAGCCTTGATGTACCACACTCTGTTACATATTTTGAGCATTACTCTGAGCATTCATGATTTTGATTTTCTTGCCTGTTGGCATCATTGAGTTTCACCCTTTTTTTTTTTACACTCATCTGTGGCTACTTAGACTTTTCATTTCATTTCATTTATCTTGCTATGTTTCTCTGCTTACGTTGCACCAAACCTTTTTCAGCACAGAACGTCACTGCTGAGGCTGATTAGCTTTTTAAACTTTCCAACATCATACAAGGTGATCCTTGAGTTTATTGTACCCGAGTTTACAGCACTGGGAACTGTACCAATTGCTACTGACAACCTAGTCACAGCTGTATACAAATCACTCCTCCAGTTTTTTCCCTGTTGTTAAAATAAATTATTTATTTTAGAGTAACAACTATATAAATACTGATTAATAAAATCATAAGAAAATATTTTGCAATTACGGTTGTTAGAAATAGCCTTGTGCCTTTTTATGAATTATCTACAGATATTCTGCATATTTAGTTGCAGAACTAAGTACGGTAAAGACTTATTCACAAGAACACTTTTAATCTTTCAAACTTTGAAGCATGTTTAACCTCCACAGACATTGCTAGTGAACCGGTTTTCTAAATATGAGAAAATGTAATTAAAAAAAAAAAATTTCTATACACATACGGTCAGAAAGTTCTTTCCCTAGTAACATGAAAAATGAACATTTATCATTCAATATATCTGCATGAACTACTTGTCTTGGTGCAATTTGCACAAAAGCTAGAGTATTCACCTCTGTCCATATGAAAAGAAAAGGTGAACATTAGCTTAAAGGAGAACCATAAAGTCTAGGGGTGATTAGAAAGTGGGAGGAGGGAGACGCTGGCTAAAATTACTGTTAGGCTTCAGCGCTGCCTCTGTTCTTTTCTACGATTCCAAACTCTTCAAACTCTTCTGCACTTGTCAACCGCCACTATTCTCTCCTCTTCCGGTTCCTGTTTTTTTTTTTTCTTTTTCCTGAAATGAGCAAGAGCAGTAGTAAAAGACTTCAGTTGCTGTTTTTCTTCTATAATGTTTATTAAACTGTCAGCATATGTTTTTTTCATGTACTCTCTTTAACTCTTCTTTATATTGACTAATGTCCAGAAACCTACAATTGAAACATTCATATATGTTTAAGGATGATAGACCACAGATTACTTAGTAGTGCCTATATTTCAATGAGTGATGCAATCTGTGCAGGCATGGTTTCTAAATATTCCTCGTGAATTGTACTCCTTGTGAATAATAATAAAAAAAGTACAATGCATAAAATTAGAGACCTGATACTAGAGTAAAAATAACCAGAACAGTGTTAATTTAAGGCACTAAGGGAAGACCTTGTGCTATTCTTGTCTTCTGTGTTTTCCTTCTTAGTCATAATTCTGTATTCTACCTTGTGGGAATTTTATCATGTGTATGTGATTATGACTGTAGCTGTCATCTTGCACCCACTCATTGCCTCAAAGCATATCACCCTCCCATCTCTTATTTGGTTTTACAGACTTACACTCTCAAATATTAGGTTTTATCCAAAATGCATATGTGTTTTTTTTTTTTGTTGTTTTTTTTTGAATATCCCTCATCAAAACAGCTTGAGTGTAACTGTAAATGACAGAATTGTGACTTTTGAGTGATTGAAGGAGCAGCCTAGGAAGGGAATCTAGCCTGTAGTTACAGGAGCGCTGTACTAAATTTCTAAATAAAGAATGGTGGCGCTATATTTAAAGCTTCATCCTACAGGGCTACAGATGACATTAGAGATATGTACTGCTGTTGGCGTATGTATTTGTCAATTTCTGTACGTGTTTAGGTGCTCCAAGCACATCCCAGATATAGGTTGTCCATATTTTTAAATGACATATTCCTGAAAGTGTGTCAGTATTTGAGTTGTGACAAAAGCTGCAGCCTTACATGGTCATTAGGCTTCCTTCACTAGCTCTTGTAACATCAGAAGCCATTCAGGTTCACTGTAAGAACAGGTGACTCAGGCTAAATTGAAGTCAATAATGAGCTTCCTAAACCTGAAGGTTATTATTAGGCTTTTTGATTACCTAAGCCTGTGTGGTGTTACTGTAAAATGGCACTTGTGCTCCTTTTTCTTTTTAAGGAGTGGGTGATTCAGTGAAACCTACAGTATATACAGCATTTACATTTCACCTACTAAATTGTATAGTACCAGGTATCTTGCTGTATGCAGATAAATGAAGGTTGCAAAAGTCACATTATGTAGTTACTGGCTTGCGTTATTATAAGTTTACACTTTGTTCAGATTAAAAAAAATCTACTGCACATGATCTTGAGTCTACGTTTGTTAAAAGATCACAAAGCCTTGTGATTAAAAAAAAAAATACGCGCAACTTATTTCCTTCAGAGGGCAGCATAAGTATAAGAATTGATCTAGGTAATCCTATCAGATGGAAGGTTTACAGTAGTAATGAAAGAAAAACTTTGTCATCTCTTTTTGTCAATCTAAATCTTATGATTATAAGGACAAAGTGAGGACCTACAATGTATTGTAAACCTACACAGAAGAATATTTAATGATGAAGATGACAGTAAGACTGAACAATATTATTTTATTTGTATTGTATACAAAAGAGCAGATAGAATAAACCTTAAAAGACTTGACTGTGACAAATGTGTGCCAAGATATAACAGTATATTTGCTATAAATGTATATGGGAAATGTTCATCTTTTTTTATATTGCTGTTCAAGCAGTATCACATTGTTTAAACTGAAACAAATAACATAAACACATGGAAAACAATAGCAATGTTTTTAGATATACTATTAAAAAAAACTAGTGTAAAAAGCCTCACATAGTTGTAGCAATCATTGTGAATTTTCATTATTTGCTGAATATCACATATATAAATAAATATAGCAGTCCAGTAATTCAATCCGTCAAATAAGATCAAGATGTAGTTTTGGTTTTGCAAACTCCAAAATATAACAATATGATCCATCTCTAAAGTATGAATTTGTACCTGGCATTTCTTAACATAGCAGTGCGTTTGCCGATGTTTCTCATGTTCCAGAAGGCATAGGGAGCACACAGAAAAACTAGAACACAGGAAGCATCATAAGAATATTAATGGTTTCACAATCCACAACTGTTCAATTTACAATGTGTCTTGGGCACCAAACAACCTTAAACCCTAACTAGAAATGCAATAACAAAAGTATAGGGGAATTCATAAACGGGAAATTCTAAAATAGGTCTAGTAACAATAGCAACCAATTGGCTGCTAGAATTTAGTGGTACAGGGAAACTAGAATTATGAAAGTCAACTTTTCATTGGTTGCTATGCGTTGCTTGACCTACTTTTAAGATGAATTCCCCTGGTAATGTGTAAAACATGATGAAGATTACCCCTTTGATCTTTGCAACTTAAGCCATTAACACCACTCACCTCTCATTAGAAACCATGCTTTTACTTTATGTGCTTTACCCAAGCATACATGGCTCCCTGCCAAAAATTAAATCTTAATGAAATTTGTACTAGTTAGAAGCCCTGGATAAATAGCTAACACTTGTAGATATCTGTAATGTGATAGACATATATCTGGCATGCAGTTGTTTACCTTGACATACAAATTCTTATTTGGCCTTGGATCAGTTTGTGTGTTAGCCATATAAGCAACCTACTTATGACTTGTCATAACTGGTGAATATTTTAAGCTATCTTTCCTCTTAAGGCATGGGTTCTAATGTGGTGGTCACATGTTTTTTTATGGGTTAGTATATTTGTTAATATGGTGTATGACTACAACCATTTTATTAATCACAAAAGTTTGATTGTACATATCTTTCCATCCAATTTTATTAAATTTGAGTTTTTCAGTTTATTTTGTATCACTTTTTCTCTTTAGTAACAGAATTTCTTTTTTTTCATTTTAATATGGTTTCTCCCTTTTTACAATAGAATTCTTCATCACTCTCGCCTCTCAATAAATTTGTCCACTCTTCTATGTGGGTTGTTACTATACATTTCTTTAAATGCTGTGATTTAAATCAGATTTGTCTGTTTAGTTTCAGCAATGGCTGCCTTTTAGGATTTGCTAACCAGTGCACGTACTGTTTTACGGAAATACATGTATACCTTTTAAGTTGTGTCTCTAGTTATTTTGCTTGATGCCTGTGTGATGTATTTTAACAATGGTTCACTTTTTTTTTTTTAAACTCTAGCTTTTTCTTTTTTTTTATTTTAGGCCAAAGGAAAACATAACACGAGAAGGGCGCAGGAAGCCAAATGATATCTTTTGCTTGAGGAAAAAAGGAAACAGAGAAAATTAAGCTTCTTACTTTTGTTTTCAATGAAATATATGAAACAAGCCAGCAGGACTTCTATATTATATGTGCAGAGCACATTTTCAGATTTTTGTATGCGCATTTCAGCACAGTGTTTAACTCCTGCATCATGGTGCATGAATATACAATATGTCATACTAGGCCTCTTATACTATTTCTCAGTGCTAGAACTGCATATACACATTCAAATATTATTGGACTCCGTCTTTAATAAACTTTCAACACCCAAGCCTGTTCCATGTTGTCAGACCCTGTGACTTTGAATGGAACAAAAAAGAAATTTGTGCATGTTTGTGTTGATTCAACTTGTGTCATCAATGCTTTGTTTGCATAATGCCATTTGACATTAAAGTGAATTGTGAGAAGGATGTATGGAGAGCCACACTACACATGTTTCTTTTCAGTACCAACTCTCTTTCTCATGCCAGTAGTACTCATTACTCTGCTCATGTTTGCAGTTAACAGATGACCCTGGTATTCTCTTTCAAGTGAGTTTGAGATGTCCAGTCTTTAATGCATTCTACTGCCTCATACCAAATAGTTGAACAGTGTTGACTCCTTTTTATATGTTTGTGTTAATATCAAAAACTTGCTACTTTGTTGATGACATTTTGATTCTTTTTGGGCTCTGTAAAAAGACTGGTTAAATTAGGAAGGACTGTTTAATGGTGCATTGCTACTTGTGTTTTCATATGAGCTCAATTCAAGATAGTATGACACTTATCAGTCCCTTGTATCACTCTCGGCGCTTCTGTTGTTAGCGCAATTAATGCAGTGCTAAGTCTGGCACTATGTCACAATGACACTGAAGCGCTCGGAGTGCACCGCTCAATATCCCTGTTTTACTACGTATATGGTATTCCTTTATAGAATCTGTAAAACACATTTTAAAGACACTGTGCTTTAAAAAGTGTAATGGATTGTGGGATTTTATGAACGGTTGGGTTTAGTAAAAAACACTGGTGCTTGGATTACCCCAAGAAGGTTATAAGGTAACATAGCCAATTTTCAGTGCATTTTGACACTGATGAAATAAATAAATTCTTACAATCAGTGGTATGGAGCAACTCGCAGCAAGAAAATATTGCCATGCAGTCTCCAGGAGAGACAGTTTCCAGTGGATAGGACACTTCAATCAATGAATTAAATTATGAACCATATCCATGCCAACATTCTACTGGAACATGAACTTTACATACATGACTAAACTGACGCAGACATTTAGTTTAACAAGAAAAATGTAACATAATTCTGGCAAAACCCTAACCCAACAGTCCTATTTATATTCACTGTAAGTGGACACAGGATGAAATAGTTGAATACTATTTTTTAAATTTTGCCAACATGGCAAAATTTACTAAAGTCAAAAACATACTTTTTGCCTGTTTTTTGGTGAAAAGGGAAAAAAATAGTATTTATAGTAATAGTATAGTATAGTAATAGGAAAAATAGGAAACTGTCTCTCCTGGAGACTGCATGGCAATATTTTCTTGCTGTGAGTTGCTCCATACCACTGATTATAAGCATTTATTTATTTCATCAGTTTCCCCAATAATGATGATTGTATTGGTAGTAAGGTGTCATTTCTCATATTGGAAAGATTACCGTATTTTCCGGGCCATAAGGCGCACCGGAATATAAGCCGCACTTACCTTCA
>WMED01016194.1:0-13393 GCA_019650415.1 Pipa parva
GGGGTCCAACCCGTTACTAGCATGGTGTACCTAATAAAGTGGCCGGTGAGTGTATAATTTTTATGATAAAAATGTTTTTGGAATCAGAATACTGAATTTCTTTGCAGTGTGTTTGCTATGTCACTCAATTATTTATTAAACTCTGTACATATATATTAAAAATCTCATATGTATTGCTCATAGCCACTGAAATAGGGGTTCATATAAAATAACTTTAAGATCCCTACAAAGCCAAAAATAAAGACATTTGAAATAAAAACAACATGATTTCTTTAAATATACTTAGAATTTTGGGAAAGCTGAGCTTTTTTATAATGTTGTATAGTTTTTTCATTTAGTTGGTGAATGGTATATGTAATGTACTGACTATGTAAACATTGCCAACATTCATTAACAGATTCTGATGATCCCAAGTATGCTACTTATTCTAATGAGAAAGATTCCTTATTAGATGGAGATCATGGAGACTCAGTGGATGACAGCTACCTTGAATACTTGTTTGAAGCCCATGAAAACATTCTGAACTGTTTAGAAGACTGTAAAGTTTGGTCTGCCCCATATGATGGACAAAACCCAGATCCAGATTCATCCTTTGAAGTCCTAATGGAGGATAATTCAAAGAGGGGTGATTTCCCTACATTCAGGCGCCCAAATACAAATTATGCAGCTTCATTTTCTTCTGAGATGCCATCTCTGCCAGGCAGAAGTCAAGTAGAACTTGAATGGGACGACAGCTATGACACTGGAATGTCACCAGATTCAGGGAGTTCTTCCCCACAGCCATCTTCTGATCCTTTTTTACCTCCAGAGCCTCCAAAGCACATTCAGGAGATGAAAAGGAATGCACATATGTTTGTCAAAGGATCCTACATCGAAGAATCAGATTTTCAGGATGATGTGATGGTTTACAGATTATGTGCTTTAAAGGATGCTAAGGATGTTGAAACGCTTGACACAGAACATAAAAAACAAAATATAGAAAATTCTAAAACAAATGATCAACATGTAAAAGCTGTGGAGGGAAGTAAACTGAAGGCAGATAATCCTAAAAACTCAAATCTTAATGAAAGCAACATGAAAAATCAGATGCAATTAAATGTACCCAAAGTTGAAGTCCAGCCTTCTTCTGAATCAGATTATAATTGTAATAAGAATATGTTAAGCCCAGACAGTGAAGATTTAATTACAAAGTATGATGAAATTTTAAATGGACTGAGAACTCCAACTACAGAACAGAATGTTTTTCCAGATTACACCATGGGATCTCCAATGGAAGAAGAAGATGATGATGAGTTTGAAAAATGTTCTTTGGACTTGCCACAGGCAGAAAACATAACATCACCATTTGGGCAGAAAGAAGTCAAATTTTACTCTGCAAGGCCTCAAACTGCTCCTTTTACAGGTAAATAAAATGAATAGCAGAATTTTTTTTTTAATATATAAATAGCCTCTCATTCGTGAAAAGTAATTTGATTTTCATTATTGAATTAGTATTGTTATAATGAAATAGAGAAACATCTACCAGAGGATTGAATCAGTCACAGACAAATCGGTTTTGCATTTGCTGTCTGAGTAGATTGCAATTGATGGGGAAACTAGAGTACTATTGAAGGAATACAAAGAAAATAATTTAATTTCTCATGTAAAGAACTTTTTCATGGTCTATATTTAATTACTTTGGGATGTAACAGAAACCATACTATCTTACTAACAGTATACAATGGCTTTACAATGGGCAATTGTATAGAAGTCAAATTCTTATGTTAGTAAAGTAAAAAAAAAAGTATGACTTAATTGTTTGCTTGGAACAGAGTTCTGTCTTATGTGAAAGGACAAAACTACCGTAAACAAATTCAAACATGCTAGGGATGGAGTTAGGTCTGTAGTGATTTTAAACGGTATGTCTTTACAGCCATAAAGCAGGATGTTTTGGAAGGAACCACACCAGCTGTTAACATATAGTTCAATCATTTTTGGAAGGAATGTAGGGTACGCTAAGGCGTACAGATGCTTTTCATTTATTTGGAGTTTTGTTACTCTCTAAGAAATTGATTTTAGATATTGTATAGGATATCTAATAGACTGGTATGTTTCGAGGACTTTGATACTTTCCTTCCAGATTGACTCTGCATTTGACATGATGTAAAGGCCAAATTAGGATTTTGAGGCAAGCATTAGAGAAGAGTTTATATGACTCTTGCACAGTAAACCTGTTTGTTGAGTTTCTGGACATACTGATTCTATCACAGACCTTTCCACTATATCCACTAATTTTACCAATTATCTATCTGCATCCAGCTTACATAAATATATTCAGTCCCCCTTCATCCAGAAGTTGAACTTGAAAATTGTCAGTAATTCTCCTAGAGTATCCAGTTGAGTTTCTATGATTATTAAAGGGTAAGTAAACCCTGTCTATAAAGAAATCCCCATTTACCTATTGTCAGAAAATGTTGATTAAAAAACTCTTGACTCACCTCTTAACTCAACAGGACTTAATATCACTGTATAACTGCATTGTCCCTGTGAATGATTTCCTTGTATGGATGTAGCCATGTCCACTCCTCTCCCTGACTTTACTCTTCACAGCCGACCACACAGGCGGTCGGACAGCTCGTATCTGTGCATAGAATGGCTTGGGGAACAGGGCTGTTTAAACAAGAGACAAGTTCTACTGATCCCAAAATTGTTTTTACATTTTAATGTTTAAGTTGGA
This sequence comes from Pipa parva, assembly GCA_019650415.1. Lineage (NCBI taxonomy): Eukaryota > Metazoa > Chordata > Amphibia > Anura > Pipidae > Pipa > Pipa parva. Next base: position 2,717 of record WMED01016194.1, read on the forward strand.
TTTCTATATGTATACATGTCAAATAGAAATAATGTTTTATCCAAACTTTTCATACCCATGAAGCAGAGAGATCATGGCTACCACATAGTGCAGAATGCCACTAAACAATTAGCAAGGTAGAAAGGAATGGTCTTCTAAAGGGGGACAGAAGAATGGATAGAAGGGAAATCGATTAGTACACAGATTTTAGATGATTTATTTCCTGAAGTCAAGAATTGGATTTGACAACACAAGATGTATATTAATATTCATAACAATCTACTGCAGAGGTGGGGCACTTTCTGGTGGACCTTTAAATTGGACACCAAATCCCCCAATATATATTTTAGTACAGGTGTTCTCTAGAGCATTAGTTCTTAAAGCTAGGATACTTTGAATTATGTCAGACACTGAAATATTGATTATCATGTTCACTTCAAGTGCCCCTTTAAATTATGACATATACTTGTTTATCATAAAAACATTACAAAACTGTAATTCGTTATAAATATCAATCTGTAAATAAATTATTTTTATGTTATGATCTTTTAGGTGTTGTCAGACATCTACTGCAACTACATGCTGGACCTGTAGTTGAATTTTTAAACTGTTAGATTTGGCTTAGAGGCATTCCCCGTGTTCGTAGACAAGTCACCTGATCTCCTGGAAACAGAGTATTCCTAGTGGAGACTTATGTAGTTGGTGGACAATGGGAAATAACTTTAATTTGATTAGATCCATTGCCTCATCCTCCCATACTTTCTGGTTTGCTCCATTTTGTTCCTGTTCTAATGACCTACTATTTTTGACATACATTTTGATTTATAATGCTTCTTTTTTTCCCTACAGGTCCATTCATCAGTGTTGTTCTGTCAAAGCTAGAGAATATGCTTGAAAACTCCTTACATGTTAATCTGTTGCTGATTGGAATCATTACACAACTTGCCACTTACCCCCAACCACTCATCAGATCCTTTCTGCTAAACACCAACATTGTCTTTCAGCCTAGTGTGCGATCTCTTTATCAGGTATTCTACACATACACTTGTTAGGTATATACATCTCATGTGTACTGAAAGGTACAATCATGGGAGAATTATTCCCAAGTCAATTAAGTCCCATTATTACATTTTTATGTAAAAGAAAGTAGCCTTTGATTTAGTGTTGTTGTCTAGTGTAGACATTCCATTCATAAAGGAACTTGAAACCATTTATGTAGAGGATGGGTTCAAGTCCAGATTGAAATCTTTTCTGAATTACAAGAACATAGTTTAAACCAGAGACAAGTAGAGTCTTCTTCAGTACCATGCCTGAAAAAGAGACCTAAGTAGACTCGAAAGCTTGCAATTACCATCTATTCCGTTAGCCAATAAAAGGTATCACCTATACTCTGCCTTATCGCTACAGACTACCCAGCATGCCTTAGTTATACAGACTTCCCAGCATACCCCAGTTATACAGAAGAGACCTAAGTAGTCTGGAAAGCTTGCATTTACCATCTATTCCGTTAGCCAATAAAAGGTATCACCTATACTCTACTTGTCTCTGCTTACGTCTATTGCTAACACAGTGCTACACTCTATAGTTTAAACCAGTAGCACCAGATCTTAATGTAAATTAATCTAAATTGCACAGCACAACCCTCTTATTATCCTGCCATATTTAAAGAATTTTTACTTTCAAAGTGTTGGCTTGGCAAAACATAACTTTAATGGGACACTAAATCCTGTAAAAAAAAAAAAAAAAAAAAAAAAAAAAAAAAAAAGTTATTTTTATTTATAGGCCATCTAATAGAAGTGTTAAAATGACAGGTTTAGGCTTACCAATTTTGCAAAATAGTCATTGCCTAAAGCAACCCTGAGAAAAGACCTCGCAGGATTCCCCAATTAGGATTGTGCTGTAGGTAAAGGGTTAGGATAGCACGGTTTCAAAAATAATATGTGTGCAAAGGCAGAAAATAGGATTTTTAGATACTAATTTCATGAAAAACTGTAGGGGTTATTCACTAAAGTCTGAATTGTTGCGTTTGGGTGTGAATTCGCCAGATAAAGACAGTCACAATATGATGCTACTGTCACAGTCTCGTCTTTATAATGAGAATATTGTCGCAGTCGCGACTTTATTGTGGGAAAATTGTCACAATCTTAACATTAAAAAATAGTCGCAACTTTACAATGGGGGAATTGTAGAGGATTTGCTATGGGAATCTGCTGTTTGCTAATTTGACAGTTGAATTCGCACCTTAGTGAATAACCCGCATGTGTCTTTAAATGCAGTGATGGTTATTGCTGGGACAATATCACTTTAACAATCAGTTGTATATTTTTTTTAATCATGTCATTATTTGACTTCTCCCTTTACAGATATAAATGCATTATGAAACATTGTGGCTGTGTTATGCAGGTTTAATGCTGACTGTAAGCTGCAAATAGGCTGACACTGTGCAGTGTACCCTTAGTAATAAATGCCATATTAATTTACAGCAGGAAGTTAAAAAAACAAATGTTTTGTATCATATTTAACTTTAGGTTGTACAATTCCCCTTGTACCTTAGCAATGTGCCCTTACATATGTCTGGGAGTAATTTCATTAGCTGACAAGGCGCAGGACAAATTCAAATGATCATTTGTTTCCACAAGTGAGAATGTCAAGTGAGCTATGTGTTACATTACAGGACTTCACAATGACAACGGACCTGGGCTCACATTCATTTGGGACATCATGGCTATTTGTTGAACATATCTCATTCATCATTTTATGAAATAAAGTCAATCTCCTCTGTAAAATAGGCAGATAAAAGTTTTTTTCACGCAGAAAAACCCAAATACGACTCATGCTTTTCCCTCTTCATTTGTAGGTGTTGGCCTCTGTCAAACACAAAATTGAACAATTTGCTACAGCACAAATGAATTTCCCAGTGTTCCTTGCAGAAGCGCAGCAGTACCTGCATTCCCGTATGGACATGCCTCATGAGTCAGTAGATGCATTAACCAAAGGTACATTTTTATGTAATATATGCAGCTGTAAAGAGTTTATGTGCTTGTTTAAAATCTATTTTATATGAGTCTTCTAGGTGATATCTTTATGGGTGTTACTGTGTCTGTGACATGCTTGTCTAATATTTATAGCTTTGCATATCTGCTTATCTTTTGTTTCAATCTACCAGACTTTGCTTGTTGACTGTAGATCCGTCCTATAGAACTTTTCTTTTATTAAAACATTTCTTAGCTGCTTTCATATAGAAAACAACATCTGTGGGTTATCCCTTTATCCTATGGTACATCAATAATATGCAAGCTAAGATAATAATGTAAATATTACTCCAAAGGATTTTTTCAATATGATCACCCCAAATAACCATTTTTCCCTTGTGATTTATTATTCTACTTACATAAAGACACCTAGACTGAGACAAGTGCTAAACATCTAGGTATCCTTGACTTTAGACATAGCCTTGCTAGTTTGACTCAGTTTTTCTTTAAACAAAGGCTTGGTTAGACATATTCTGCCATTCTATACTATTTAAAGATATTTCAACTTAAAGTATAACTGTAAATGAATCTTATAGCATGATTGTTGGCATGTTTTATAAAACGCATGATTCTTTCGAAGTTTGTAGATTTTAACAAGCAAAAGAAGCCAAGAAATGATAGACCCTTTTTATATTAATAGTCTGTTTTGGTTCACAGTTCCAATATAGTAACAGTGGTATTAAAAAAAGTACTTGCCTCCAGATTTCCCAGTATTGCACATTGCCATGCTGAATGCTTCCTGTAATGTATTTATGTAGTGTTGTTAGATTAGGCAGCACTTTACAGAGATTATTCATTCACTTTAATCCCGCCCCTCTGGACTTTGCAATTCAGTTTCCCTACATACACATTTGGGTCAATTTGATCAGACTCTACAAAGGAACTTAAGTATCATTACTTCATTTATTGTTTCATCTTTTAATAACAATCATTTCAACAAACTACTTATTTATTCTTTGTTTTCCACTCACATAACTATTGAGGAACTTTAGTTCAAAAAGTTGTTGGTGCTTCATAGCCAATTACATGTAGAATTCCCTATGCATGTTGGAACATTGTCTTGCTGCACAACTGCCACATCAATGCAACAATGACTGGACATTCTTTCTAATCACGTTCAGATATAATGTAGAATGAATGCGTTCTCAACAATGCCAAGCTGTCCGAGCATTGAAAGAGAGAAACATTCTAACACCATCAAGCTGCTACTATCATGATTAAGGGCTGGTATGAAAATCATGCTGTAGAATCCTCTCATTTTTTTAGACATAACGGGACCTATGTTGTACAGAGTTTGGTTTCACTAACACATCCTTTTTCTGTGAGAAAAGCATCTGTATTACTTGTGGATAGAAGTGGTTTGTGCCTTTGAAAACTCCCATGATCTTAATTTCTTTCGAATCTCTTTCTTAATTCTTATTAAACATTAAACTTAGCTGTAGTTGGAGAGGCCTTTAGTTGCTTTGCTCTGACTGCATGGTAACTTGCACCCTTACAGTAATTTTGTCTGGCCGATTACTTCTGCGATCAATCCTTGTCTTTCTAAATCTTATTCAGAGTTAACCCTGATTAGGTTGATGTATTTCAACAACTTTTTATTTTATAAGTTTTATCTTGTAATCTCTACTTTACACTCATGTTGAGGTTCAGAATATGGGGAAGTTTTTATTTAAGAGGACTGACAGCAATTGTAACCGTCAGTTACATTTGTTCAGTTGGTTTCGGGTAGGAAATTCTTTTGAACATGTGTGGGGTATGGGTGTCAGATAACTTTGTCCCTTTAATATATGCAGTAATAATTTAAAAAGTGAGTTATGTGTTTACTCAAGTTCCTGATTGTCAAATATTGCATTTTCTTTAAAGATCAGAACAATTTAGTGTGACAAATACACATTAATATGGGAAATCCGGAAGCAGCCAAACATATTTTCATATCACTGTATGCTGGAGAATAAATATTATTTTTCTCTTCATGGTATATATAAATTGTACATTGATTGATTTCAGGGATTTATTTGGTTATATTACTTGTTTTGGCTGCAAATGGATGGAGACCTTCTTAATCCATACAATATGTAGAGGATACATTGTATGCGCAGGCAGGGAAATTGGGGATTTATTACTTTTTATTATTTCAGAAATCACTTAATCACTCTTATCATTTTGATGATTTGTATTATAAATCGTTTTGCTTTTCTCTAATTACCTTCTGCAGTGTATGTTCTTATACTTTCTTGGCATATTTTATAGCTTTGACAAATGCTTTGTTTAAGAGCTACTGTTTCTGATGTATTCTCTTTCATGCAGTGTTGAATTATTAGTGACTTTTGTTCTTTCTTTAAAAAGTAAGCGCCATAAATGTTGCGTTACATTTTATACCTACTCAGTTTTGTGTGGTCTTCCTGCTGTGATGCAATCCTGGCTGGGCTACATTTCATTGCATAGTATGGTCTTGGGATCCAGTTCCACTCTGGAAAAACCCTAGGAACATGGGAGTCTGCAGGAAGGCCCCCTGCAAGCCCACAGACTTCTAAACCAACTGGTGCATTGGGAGGAGTCCTGGCCTCCCAATGCCCCCTCTGTCCTGCCCCAGCTCTTTGGATGTTTCTGATTGCAACCTCAGGTTTAGAAATACTGTCCACATAACCCTCTGGATCTACTAGAGATAGACAAAATACTTATTCGTGAAATTATATTATTGTGTTCAGACTACTGTAACAATCTCTTATATGGTCTACTAATGTGTAGACTAGCCCCAAAACAAATCATAATAAACAATGCTGCCAGACTACTGCATCTTATGCCACCCAATTATATTTAAAGCTATTGTGCAGGGTCCATTCCTATTATTTATTGGTAACATGAAGTTGTTAAATTTGTAAACAGATGTTATGGAAAATGTAAATGAATATTAATTTGAAAATACATTAATGTGTTAGCTACTGTTTGTGACAAAGGTCAGCAAGTCTGTGAAGTTGTTAAAGCATTTTAAAACTAGCTTTAAAAAAACCCCAAAAAACATTATATGCTGCAGAGTGAGATTTTAATGAAGAAGTGGTCGCTAAAACATAAGGCTCCACCTTGGTCATAAATCTTGCAGACTGAGATAATTAACTGGCCAGCTAAGTGCACTGGATGGGTTTATTCTCTTCTAACATTGGGCTGTGGCAGTGGGGGTTCTCAACAAGTTTGATAAAATATGAAAATTGCAGTGAGAGGTGGATATAGGTCACTTCAATTGAAGCTGAATTCTTAAACAATCTATAGTTAAATTTATTTATCATGCAGTGACTAGGTCTTTCATGTTTAAAACTTTAAACTGTCCTTATTGACAAAGCAAACTGCCTGTGCTAGGACTGTACTTCTGCTGTTGACTCCCAAATACTGTATATTTCATTTCTTTCCAGACAAGCCATCTTGGTTTAGTTGTGAAGTATCACAACTGTGGATATATGCAATGTTTCTGTTATTGTGGTGGTGTTTACTTGATTTGTGTCAGTATTTATAACTAAACCTCTGGCTACTTGTACCTTATTTATACACCAGCATATAAGCAGCTGGCAGTGTGTAAGCTCTTTACATCTGAAGCATAATAATTTCTAACAAACCTTGGATTGGTTCCTGTAAATCACCAGACCTTTGCAATCTTTGGTAGATACATGACACTCCAAGAACACCAAACCACGATGCTAATATGATCAATAATTAACCTGACCTCAAGTCACTAATAAGCTTTGACAGTATCTTTTTCTCTTTTTATATTTCAGACAAAACCCAGATGAATGTGAATCTGGAAAAGGGACCAAGCAATTCTGAATTTTCTAAAGTGATACCTATGAAAAATAAGCAACATAAAGTAAAGACCTCACTACCTCTTTTGGGTGCCCCTAATGGCATCAAAAATGCTGCACTTGCTGCTGTTCTATTCCCAGAATTCCTGAAGGAACTTGCTGCTTTAGCCCAAGAACATTCTGTTTTATATCCATTTCATCACTAGTTTTCAAGTGATTTTTATTTGACTTTATTTGTTTTTATGAGAATGCAAAGCTTTCTGTGGAATTTTGACATTTTTTTATGGGGTTAAATTGCAGCGGAGCACAGATCAATATACAGAAGGCAAGAAGCTTTATACAACTTCCTATTTTACTTGATAATGCAAACTGTGTTGCCAGTACCATTTTATTAGGTTGGTTACAGTTTATGAGACTGTTATTTAAAAATGGAAGTTTATAACGATTGACATTTACCTTTCCACTGTGCTTTATTAACTAATACATGCAACGTGAGACATTATGAGGTTGACATTGCTGATCAATTGTTTTCTGGTGTTATCTGATGTAAAATCTTGTCTCTTACTTCTTTCTGTGGCATTGGCAATCATGATATTAACATATATCTTAGAATAATAAGAATTCTGAACTAGTCATTGTCACATGGTTACAGGATTTACTGGATGGAGTGGTTTGATAGAGAGATAATTAAGCAATAAGGTGTTATTGTATTAGAATTTGCTTTAATATCAGTAATAATAGTTTTAATAAATAACCAGTCTGATTTTTGTTCTGGCTAGAAACTAGGCTAAGAAGTATGACCACCAGAGTTTGCCTACAGTATTTGTAGGGACCCCATTTGTTTATAGGAATATTGCATGAACATTTTATATTTTTAATGACAATGCTTTATGAATTATATATTATTTCTTAAAGCTCAGACTGTGTAAGTAAGGTTTTGGATAATTACTTCAAAGCCACAGAGCTGATCCTCACTGGAAAATAAGAAGCCGGGGGCAGGGGTATTCTATAATCATTCTGTCTTTGGTGGCTATGGAAAATGCATTACAGTTCACATTAATATGGGTAGAAGAAAATATGCATAACATGGATGTTTTTTTAACTACATTAAATATAAACACTTGACTAAAAGGAAAACAAAACATTGTGTGAATGTTGTTTTTACTATACCTAGACAAATCATTAGAAAATAGGAACCCACCATTAAGGAATTGCCCCTCTGCCATTATATTAAAAAGACATGGGACATCGATAAAACTTGCAGAGCTGATTGCAAACCTGACATACCTATACAGGTGCAACTTTAGTTACCTGGTTTGGCCAGTTTAGTCCAAACTGGTTACCAGTCAGTGCAATACTGGACAGTCCCAATGTTTTTTAATCATGGTTGGTTATTTTGACCAATAAATCCACTGGGTTTAGGACCTCTTCAGGTGCATGTGTGGGATTTCAAGCTTAACACCCAATGTTCTCTAAAGCCCAGCCATCTTCCATGTATGGTTGATTTTAGAGAGCTTGACACTACGCTATATTTGGTTACAGCCCTGACATTTTAGTAAAAACCTTTAATATTCTCAGGTAATTTTAGCAATAAAAATGATCATGGTATTAAACTATCCATATGATAGCCAAGAATGTTGACTGTCTGTTCCAGAGAATGGTCCCAATAATTAACCTGTTGACCTTACATGCAACAATCAAAATGCATTTAGACAAATTTGCATATTCCCATGAAGGACCAGAATCTGTAGCCAGGCTTTGGGGAACAGTAGGTGGACAGTCACAAGGCCATACACATGCATTAGTAAGGGTACTTGAGTTGTGGATTTGGTAGGCAATAATCAATTATGATCCAGCCAGATCTTAGCTTGATAATATCAGGAATGTGAATCCTGCCTTTACATGCACAAACTGGTGACCAGCTTTGTTTAACCTGCCCAAACTGGAGGAGAAAACCTTTGCATACATCAGTAGCTTTATTCTACTGAATTTAATGCTGCCTACTCTGCTTCAGTTGCCTTAAACTGTGTTTCTATAAATACAGTCCAAGATAAAGTAATCACAAATCAGCCTTATGTTATGTAAATTGCACAGCATAAACTGTAAAACATTCCTATGCAAGTGCGTGTTAATAATAATGTTGGTAAATATGTTTTTTGTATCTGAAAAGCAATAAGTTAAGTTTTTTAAATTCCTGTAGTATTTATAGGTTTAACCTACTCAGCCCCATGACACCAGATTACTATACCAGTCAGCGGTTAGGCTGCTGCTGAGACAAGTAGATTAATGCTCTGTTATTTTTGTGGTACCAAGTAAACTGGTTCTTACATAACACTGGATATTTATTATATTGTTTTTCATCTGCATTGATACTGCACTTTACATCCTTTGCTGTATGTATATTAAAAACAGACATTAAAAACATCTGCATATGTTATTTCTTTCTTTCAGAATAGCCTTTGTGGTGTCAGTGAAATATTTATTAAGTCATTCTGCTGCTGAATCTAAACCTTGTATTGTATAGATGGCCATAAAGTTATTAAAACTTTCCTCTAAATGGAAACGAGTAATTCAGGAATAGCTGGAAGAAGTTGCATGCAACTATGGGGGTATTTATTAGGCACAGGGCCAGCCATGGTGGTTACAGTGTTCTGCACAGTTAAGCTAAAACCAGCCCTGATTAGCCACTACTAATGCTACTCCCATTTCCACTAATAAATATCTCCCTTACTTTACTTCTGTCGTTACCATCATTACAGCTTGTCATTATACCTGCTACAGGGGGAAAAGTCAAAGAAAGTTACTTGAGCTTTGAGTCTGTGTTAAGTTTTCCTTAAGTTCAATCCTTTCCTTCTTTATAATTGCATAGGGCAGAAATTTGGTTAATATGGATTTTAGTTGTTGCTGTTTTATTTTTTCTCATTTGCCTAAAAGTCTGTTTTTTTTTTTTACATTTTCTTGTTTCTGGGGTCTGTGGCCTTAGCAACAAGATAGTTTAAATGTTAGCTGAGGAGGTGCAAAACAATAAAAAAGTTGATTGACAAAAAAAACTAAACACATGAACATTCTCTGAATAAACATACTGGAATTGAAAGATAGGTTAATTTACCATTTAACTGTAGTTTATTAAGAAAAAAACCCCGCCTCCCCCCTTTAAAAAAGTGTAGACACCAATCAGGTCTTTATTTAACGCCTCTGTCTAGTCTTTCCAGTCCTGATAAACATTTCTATCCTTTACTATTAAACCAGTTTTTCAAATTCAGATGAATTTTCCCTCTAGTTTCCATTACAGGTAGTCCTCAACTTACAACGTTGATCCGTTCTTACATTGAAATTTGGTTTACGACGCCGTGTAAGTCGGCCCATACATTCATATACAGTACTGTACCCTAATAACAGTACTGTACCCTAATAACAGTACTGTACTGCAAACACTTGGCCTATCCAAACACCTATTCTAACACCTATAACTACACCAGACCTACACCAAACACTCTCATATAAAGCGTCGTAACCACGAAACGACGTAACTCGAGACCGTCGTAACCTGAGGACTAACTGTAGTTTATTTAGCATTTGTGGATGTTGTTTAGACAAAATCTTGCTGCCATCTAGCCATGATGGTTGGAAATTGTAAAATGAAATTTCCAATAACATATGAATGAACTTAAAAATATTTGGTCTTTTCCAATCCAGTGGAAAAAAGCAGTTCCAAACTGGGAATAAATGAAAAGAAAGGGGTAGAGGTAACTTGCCTGAAAAACCATTTAAGCACTTTTCTCTGTAGGGCATTAGTCCAGTTAAGTGTATGACCGACTGTACAAGTGCTGGTCAACGAATTAGAATAATTTGAAATAGTGCTATCATGAAATTCT
>WMED01016195.1:376-13393 GCA_019650415.1 Pipa parva
CTACTTGTCTCTGCTTATATCTATGGCTAACACGGTGCTACACTCTACTTGTTTCTGCTTTATATCTATGGCTAACATGGTGCTACACTCTACTTGTTTCTGCTTTATATCTATGGCTAACACAGTGCTAAACTCTACTTGTCTCTGCTTATATCTATGGCTAACACGGTGCTACACTCTACTTGTCTCTGCTTATATCTATGGCTAACACGGTGCTACATTCTACTTGTCTCTGCTTATATCCGTAGCTAATGTGACGCTGCACTCTACTTGTCTCTGCTTATATTTGTGGCTAACACAGTGCTACACTCTACTTGTCTCTGTTTATATCTATGGCTAACTCGGTGCTACACTCTACTTGTCTCTACTTATATTTGTGGCTAACACTGTGCTACACTCTACTTGTCTCTGCATATATCTATGGCTAACACAGTGCTACACTCTACTTGTCTCTGCTTATATTTGTGGCTAACACGGTGCTACACTCTACTTGTCTCTGCATATATCTATGGCTAACTCGGTGCTACACTCTACTTGTCTCTACTTATATTTGTGGCTAACACGGTGCTACACTCTACTTGTCTCTGAAATGTAGCTTGGCATTTATACAAGGAGATTAGAGCAGCCATATTGTTTTTTCCCTTCCTAAGACATTCTCTGTAGGCAACCAAAGCAACATCTGGATCGGTTTGAGGTCTGTAAAGTTATTTTCTTGGTACCCAGTAAGAACTATTTTGTTTGGAATGGAAAATGTTATCCTTTAATTTAAAATAATTGTTTTGTTTTGAGTCTTTTTTTTGTCTATGTCATGGTTGCACCCGTTTGCATCTGTTAACTAATAAAACCTCTGTTCAGTCCCATTGCTTCCTATGTGAATTTCGAATACATATTTATAAAATAGCCCAGAAAGCCCAATATGGCTGTAACCAGCAAGAAGAATAGCATTATGTAAAAATAAATCACAAATTCATTTTTAAAGATTAATTTTTAGCAAGTTATTTATAAAAAGAATACTGTAATACAAAGTCAAATGCCAGTTTCCTTTAAGGTGTAAGTGATAAATTATCCTCCAGGCAGTAAATCCGTTTACTAAACCAGTATACATTGCTTTAAGCAAAACAAAAACAGGTTGATAATAACCATGTAATACAAAGCCTCACAGGCCTCAACCAGTCCCATTGGTTTCTGTGGTATGTATGTATGTATGTATGTATTTATTCATTTATATAGTGCTACTATATTACGCAGTGCTTTACAGAGATTCGTCATCCACTTCAGTCCCTGCCCCGTGGAGCTTACAATTTAGTTTCCCTTTTCAGTCTCACACACAAGACAGACACAGATGTATGTTTTCGGATTGTGGGAGGAAACTGGAGTAGCCGGTGGAATTGAACCCAGCGCTGCGAGGCAGCAGTGCTAACCATGGAGCCACCGCACTGCCCTATGGTACTCTACATGAAGCATATACAGGAAGTGTGAATAAAACCCCATTTTTTAAAGCTAAATATCTTTATAGGCACAATTTAGTATTTTTGAATGCATGGATTGAATAAATATAGTATACAGTTATAGAGTACCAGGTAGTGTGTCGTCCCTGTAGGCCTTAATACAGCTTTTTCCACTTCGTTTCATGTTGGAGAACAGATCACTGCAGTTTGTTAGTGTGGTATTTCATTTCTAATATGTCTGAGGCCGTAGCCCCACCCAAATTCCACATTGTACCGTTAGAAGCAGATGTACACCAGCCCTTTCACCACGCGCAGGGGAAATCAGCCCGTTTACAATAGCAGCAAGGTGTTTTATTAACTCCCACCAATTGTACAGACTCCCTTTCCCTTCCTGCCCTGTGTTCATCTGTCTGCTCCACTAACTCCAAGCCTCCGTGATTGTGACATTAAGCATTGGGGTGCGTCAGGCTTCACTGCAATGCACTTTGTGTCAGTGCATTTCAAAGAACTCATTAATTGGGGCTTAACTTTGCGTTGCCTAAAATAAACACAACATAGGTGTGAAGATATTTTGTAATTATCGCCCTAGCTTGAGGAGGCTGCTTCCAGGCTTACCTGATTTTGCTAAACACTGAAAGGCTAAGATGTGTTTATTAAAGAATTTGGGCTAAGTTTTTAGCAAAATATTCAATTGCCCCGTTCTTATTTAACTATTCGCAGCCGTTTGGACCCAGTGCCCTATCAGGATCATTTTCTTATACACCTTAGGCTAAGTGTACATGGATAATTTATAATATATGACCTTCCAAAAACACATTGAAAGGTGATTTTATTTTATTACCAACATAAAATGTTGAGTTGAGTTCATTTAGGGATTCGTATAATGACCCCATGGCATTTCCGGTATAGTTAGCCATCGAAAGTTATCAAATGTTATTTTTGACATTTATCAGCTCAAGTATTTTACTGTCTGGTTTAATTTACGGCTAGCACAGCATGGCCTTCAGGCGTGTTTTGCTTCGAAGCTAATTATAATCCTTAGGGCAGTCACCAGAGCGGGTTTTCCACTTTTGTTTTCCGCTCTTGGAAAATCTGGTCATGGGCATTTTACTGCTGAAAAATGTGGTACCACTTCACTAGAAATCAGTGTGAATGGAAAACTTGCACAATGCAGTATGACACATCAGAAAATATAAGCAGCAAACAGACCCCTGCAATGAAAATGCTATGAAACCTCAGTTACTTTGAGCGAGAGTTTGACAATCTGCTGATATATTGCAAAGATCATTGACTAAAGCTTGCACTTTATGACAGTGGTTCTTAACCTTGTTTGAGGTACCGAACCCATACACACATTCACCGAACCCTTCTTTAGTGATAAATCACCCTTCTTAAGTGATAAATCCCTTGACCTCTGTGGCGGAGGCTCCGCTGAATCCCTGAGACCGACTCACCAAACCTCTATGGTTCGATTGAACCCAGTTAAGAACCACTGATTTATGAAAATTAAATGATTTGTTTCATCAAAGTGAAGATAAAGTCCAAGACTGGTTTGCATGATAAATACTAACCAGCCTGTGCACAACCAAATAAAGCCATTTAGAAAGCCAAGGGATTTGCTCTCTGGCACCCAGAGTGCTTTGTTTCACACTGAAAATAAGGATTCTGGTCCTACAGAGAACAGAGGCTTAGGACTTCCACCTCCAACCTCTGACCCAGTTCTGCTGAGTAAGATAGCTTGTGAGCTGCACTGATAGGCTCAACATTGTTCATACATGTACAGTCACAGTCTGTGCCATAGACACAGCAGGTGGGGGAGGTCCTAAGCACCTGCAGAGGTGGCACTGTAGTCATGTGTTTCATTTTTCCTAGTCAAATGAAGGTGACTGTAGCAATGGAGTTATTCAGGCTAGCAGGCATTTAGCATGAGTGTGGCTTTTGCTCCCGTTCAGACAATAAAATTTTTTCTGACCTACCAGTTGCTAATATGAACACCCCTTTTTTGAAATAGTTGATCCTGTTTTTTCATGATTGGTTGATTGTTCTGTTCTGTTGTCTGAGCTTTAGTTTTCTTTAATTCTCTCAAGAACCCTCTGGCACAATGAAGAATTTCCAGTAGATACCAGGTTCTTTCAAAATATGTCTTCTGGTCCAGAGCATACTGTTTCAGTAGTCCTGGTATTTGCCTTGTTGGTCATTTTTTTTTTTTTTTTAAACTGTTTATTTCTGTAAACCAAGATTTGTACATCCATTCATTGCAAACAGGAAATTGTGTGTAATTTACTTAGATTATTTTGATATACTTGTTAACATGTTGATCATAACACTGAATGACATTGCTTTGCGTTATCTATGGTACTTCTTAATTTATTTTCCTATGTGCACATTACTGGATTTGGTTAGGTTGACCTTAGTTTAATATATCTTATATAACACAATAAGTTTGAATTGAACATAACAATTCTGGAATTATATAAAGGGGAAAACCCGAGCTTATTAAAGGAACTTAGTATGTGGTGGGGGTCCACCAGCGACCAGCTTGTAGTGCATAACTTTAAATTGCCTAAGAACATTCATCTAGATACTTTAAAAGGGTTTTATACATTGGTTTGTTATTTCTATCTGTTAGAGAGGGTTATATTCCATGTCTCTGTATAGTTCATTGATTGCAGGGTATTGGGTTAGATTGTGTCCAAGAGTTCCATATAGCATGGTATGAGTCCACTTTGTCATTTTGTTGGGCGATGGCATATTCTGCGGCTGCATTTGTTGTCATTAATGTCTCCAGATCATGTATTGATTGGTTTGTAGGAAATTGATTGGTTTGTAGGCTGTTTCCAGGTTCTAGCAGTTATTGTTTGTGCTGCTATTAGCACTTGGAAGAGGAGTCTTCTGACTTGAGCCTTCACTGACTTTGAGAGTAGTTGTAGAAGTCCTATTTTGGGTTAAGAATTTAGTTTTAATTGTACTTTGAAGTTTATTAGTTGGAAGACTTTCTTCCAGAAGGGAGCTATTATTGGGCAAGCCCACCACATATGCAAATTAGAAACTATTTGATTGCATTCTCTCCAACACTTTAGAGGTGCAGAGATGTGGATAGTTGCTACTTTTAGTGGCGTTACGTACCATCTTAAAATTACTTTTCTATTTGTTTCAATGTGATTTGCACAGTGCGTTGCTCCTTGGTAGTATTGGAGCATTTTCTCCCATTGCTGTTGTGAAATCTCTGTCTCCAACTCCTCTTCCCATTTTGTTGGTCAAATGTTAATCTTGCTTTGATGTTCTTTCTGGACAGCAAAGGTTTTCTCTTGGCACACTTCCCATGTCAACCTAACTTCTTGCAGCCTTTTTTTCATTCTAATAGTAGACACAAGATCTTTGATATCAGAAGTGGAAAAAGCTTCCACTCTGTAGGCCACACTGATGGTGTTCTAGAGGCCTCATACAACCTTTTCTTATGATATTCCTGGAACAGGCTGGTCTTGCAGTTGTCTTCTATCTTTTCCACTTCTATATTATCTGGACCATAAATGTACAGATATCTTAATGTTTGGAAGTTTGTTTTTTTTTTAAAGTCCTTTACCAGAAACTATGATCCTCTTTTTGAAAGTCTTGGAGAATAATTACAATCTAGACATGGTGATGCCACACATTCTATCCAGGGCTGTGGAGTCGGTAAGCCACAGTTGCGACTCTGACTCCTGGATTTTATCAGGTTCCGACTCCTTCATAAATGGCCAATTCGTAACAATAAATTTACTGTTGTAAACTATTAACATTGTGCTTATTCAGTTTCTCACCATCATATAAGTAATCAGACCACTTAGAGCAAAAACTGTATTTAATAGAATACAATTAGAATATAGCAAATAACTTTTATAAACTTTTCTAAACTCTTGTAAGTAAATATGCAATAAACACTGTTATGCAGTTAATAAGAAGACATCTATAAATTTGTCCTCAGAAAAAGTATTGCCTCTGTCAGATCCTCCTTCATGGATGCCCTTAAATCTGATCTAATTATTTTGAGAGCAGAGAACAACCTCTCTACACTAACTTGGGTTGGTGGCAAAGTAACCAAGTATAAGAATACATAAGGGCAGTGTAGAACAGTGACACACAAGAAGAAATGTCTCTATCTCCAGCAGAACTGCTTATCACTGTTGTTCATAGTTTAATAGAACATACAGTATATATTTGAGTAACATTTATAAAATTCATATGAAAATTCCATTATGAAATATTAATACTTTATTTTAAAGCTGGAGTCGGAGTCGGTACATTTCTACCGACTCTTACTCCAACTCTGACTCCACGACTCCGACTCCACAACCCTGATTCTATCAACAAAGAGCAAACCAAACTACATTTGATGTTTAAATAAGATGAGTTCCAAGAACGACCAGCTAATCATTAGCGCCTGGGTATACCTGACCCGATTCTAATTTTAGGGCTTTGAGGTAGTGATGAATGTAGGGGGTGTAATTACTTTTTCCATGTTTAGAAATTGCATTTAGTTTTATTTCACTTACCCAATACACCACAAAATGTAAATGGTGGATGTTATTTGTTGTATAGTTTCGCCATCGCTCAATAATATTGTTAAAATGTATCTGAAGTATCTGCAGAAATATGTTGAAAACATCATAACTTTATATGGGTCGTCCTTTGTCATATGTCTGTTTCTTGCTTCAAATCCAGCGGGAGTTTTATGGATTTTGTATTAAAAAAAACAACACTGTGTTTGCACTCTTAGGGGTTATTTATCAAAGTGAGAATTCAACTGTTGAAGTGAACTCTCACCACTTTGGGTGGCTACACCCAGATTCTTCTTATTCACTAAACAGCAGATTCCCATAGCAAATTTGCGTCCGCATTGGTATTCTCATAGTGAAGTCGTAACTGTAGCAGTCTATTGTGTAGTGTGTGACCATTATTAGCTGGCGAATTCGCTACATCGCAGAGTTTACCCGAATATGGGGAAGTGGCGAATTCACACCTTTATATGACAATTCGCACTTTGATAAATAACCCCTAGTGTGCTGTTTATCGGATTGTCTGTTCTATCTTGTAACTAACCCAAAAGTACCGAATCCAATCACACATTTAATGGCAGTATCACTGTTCACCTTGAAATGTTGTGCTGTAGATAGCCATATAGTTAGCAATTGGTCATTATTTTTTGTTATTTCTGAGTGTTTTAACATTTCTGTTTGAATTTACTGGTTAACGTGTTCATCTCATGATTCATAGTCATGAATAAACATTTTATGCCCAAAACATGTCATGCTGGTTCATTAGAACACAAGTAGTCACTCCACTGGAATGGGTCAGACTGATATTTATTTAAAGAGCCTTCTGTGGAATAAAGTTAATGACTCTGGCAACTGGCTGTTGCTTTAAAGGGTATGAAAAGTTTGGATCTGTGTACTTCCTGTGCAGTACTGATAAGCCACACCCCCAAGTGACATCACTCATTATACAGAGAGCCATTATTGTGTGGAAAATTCCTCCCCCTCTCCTTAGCTAAAAAGCCTGTTTATAACCCTGAGCATGCTTAGATAAGAGCTGTCCCACCACCTGTGAGGTCAGCTGTGGAGAGAGAAGTCAGGGAGAGGAGAGGTCTTGGTTAAATACTTGCTCTTCCCATACAAGGAAGTGCTTCAGAGGGAGAGAGCAATTACAGGGGGATATTGAGCTCTGCTGAATTAAAAGGTGAATCAAGAGTTTCTTAATCATTATATTGCTTGACAATAGGTAAATGGAGCTTTCTTTATAGCCAGGGTTTACTTAACCTTTAAGAATAGACTAAGGATTAGTGATATTACAGGTCTTACAGAAAGATAAAGCAAACCAAAGTAACACCATTCTTAAACCCCCCAAAAAAGAACCAAGATTACTTATAAACTGTCACAAGATGCCAATTATAAATTACAGGCTCCATCTACAGTATAACTTAATAAAATAAATTTGAAGTTGACCAGCTCCTTTAAAACTAAAACCACACTAGGCATTTAGTCACCGTGGTGGGTTTTTGCTGTGTATTCATTGTAATTGCTATGTTCTGCTTGAAAATGTAACCACAAGTGTTCCTTGGCAGTGAAAGTCCTGCAGCCATAATTGCTAGCGGTAAACCATGGTGACAAGGTAAGTGAAAGGAGATTGGTTGGAGGAAAATTCACTGTGGGAGAAACCCGCTGCAATGACAAACCGCCCAGTGATGTGAAACATTAACTAAATTAGACAAATTCAGAAAAATAAAATACTGATAAAAATAAATCAATCTGAATATTAATGGAAAAGTTTAGGGGATTACTCTCTGCTTATCATAGGTGTGTGTTTTTCCCTCTCTCTCTCTGCTAGAGACTTTCTTCTCGGGGTCTTGCAGTATAATGTATTTGCAAGACCCTTCATTTTAACCATTGTCTAGTTTCAGGCCTGGTCCCCTCGTGCAATTGGAAAATGGAACACTCCTGTATCTTACTAAGCCCTTTCATATAACTGATATCCTCGGATTATATTAGAATATCATAATTATCAAAATGTAACATAGTAACATAGTTTATAAAGCTGAAAAAAAACTCGAGTCCATCCAGTTCAGCCTATTTTCCTGCAATGTTGATCCAGAGGAAGGAAAAAAACCCATGAGGCAAGAGCCAATTATCCTCATATTAGGGAAAAACATTCCTTGTAAAAATCCATTTTGAGAACCCCCATTATTTAATTGCTTAGTCAAGATTTACTATTTGCAGCCTAGTTACAATAAAATAATCTTTTAAAGTGATACAGTGAAGAATATAGTGATTGGTACATTTTGAAGATACAATCCAGGATGTACCAATGATAAAAGTCCACGTGATTTTTTTAAAATCAAAATGGGTGTCTTATTAAATTTAAGGTCAGTTTCCATTGATTTAAAAAAATGAATCCCTCACTGATATAAAGAATGTTTTTCATATGAGCCTAATATTCCAATTTTCATTTATCATAGTATTAATAGGGATATTTTATGTAATGTTTATTCTTTAAAAAAATAAATAAATTAGTTTTTGGAATGAAGTTTGGAAACTTGCCCCCAAGTTCTAAGCAGAGGTTAAGATCGTTGTTGACATGAGCCTGGCAAATAAAATCTATTTTCTTCAGTAAACTCCATGATTAATGCTGAATAAAATGCAACATAACATTACAAGATGTAGTAACTGAGGGTTTGCCATGGTACACATTAACTAATGATCAATGATAGTGAGCGTCATGAAATTATCTCCAAGTATGTTTCTGGTTCCAAATAGACTAGGATATGCACTGATTGTTCTGGATGTTGGTATCTACAACAAAAAGGTGTATTCATAATTGTTAGAATGTTATAATATCCAGCTCAGTTAAAATACCTACAGAAGTTTCCACTAGTCGGAAATTGGCATTTGGCTAGTAAATGTTGTCGTGCCTGTATCAACAAACTGAGAAGCTGGAAGAATACGAGATTTATAATACTGGACCCATTTCTAGCTTATTTTTGGATCTGTGCTATAACTTTTTTTATAGTGTTATTTTAACAGAAAAATGAAATCTCTTCCCACAGGAAGCCCTGCTCTTTATAAAATAAAATGCAAACATCATTAATCAAGGAGGTAATAAAGTAATACATCCGAAACTGATTTTCTTTATTGCTTGGATTGGAGATTTAAAGAGTGATCATACTGGCTGAACAGTGAATTTTCTTTACTTGTTTGCCCAATGAAATCTAATAGAGCAGTCTTTCAGACACTCGGTTATAAACTTAAGTCTTTCTTCTCAATACTAACCACAAATCGACTGGACAGAAATTAAAGCCTTGATGGTTGCTTCCTTAGATGCTGGGGATGAATAGAACTGTGCATAGTGAAAATTGAATTCTGTTGAATGTTTCTTCTATGGTACCTACTGTATTTAATGTATGATATCATAGATTGCATTTCTGGCAGGGTACTAAATACCCCACCCTATTTGGGGAGTGGTAACAGATATGTGAGGGGACTGAACATCTCTTCTTAAAACCAATGACCATGGGTGTTTTTTAAGATGTGGGTATTTTTTAAAAAATTTACTACCTTGTATCCTTTTGCCTGAGAAAGTTAGGAGGGTAATACCTAAGGGTGTTTAGGTATTGCTATCCTCCAAATTATTATTTTAGGACCTTTGTGATTGAGTGATGTAGGGTGGTTAGTGCTCTCAGTCCCCTGCTTGCTAACTAAAGGGTGAGATAGAGGCAGTAAATGTTGACTTACCAAAAATTATCATTCCCCACTAGTCTACCGGAGAAGAGTAGAAGGAAGTAGAGAGTCTAGTACTCTAGCATAGGGTGTAAATGGTAATTAAAGGCCCCTACTTGATCTTACTTTATTACCTTACCCACTGCACATGGCATAGGAAGCAGGATTTGACAAGGGCATGTTTATGTTGAGAACCTTTTACCCATCCCAACATTCCAAGTAAGTTGGTGGAGTTTGCTGGGTTTATTATTTTATGCATCCGTACTTGCATGAATATTGTTGTTCATTTATTAGCAGATCACATCCAGTTGGATCAAGTTATGTTTCACATGCATTTCCTGAAAGGGGAACTGAAACTTAGAGCTTACAGGGCTCTTTTGCTTTAGATTAGGTTGTTATACTTACCTATAGGGATCCCGCCACTCCCGGAGCCTAATGATTAAAGCAATTCTGGGTATCCCCTCCGCTCCTGGCATCTCCTGGTTGTCACGTCGCCCATCCTTGGTGTATTGGTAACGCTTTTGTGATTGTAACAGTTTTTCTGTGTATGGCACAGTCACCATAGAGCTTTTCACAGGGAGACCTGAATTTCCTAATTTATTGGCACACGTATATATGACAATGGAATTAAAAAGAACCTAGCAAGGTATAGGCTTGAGATTTAAATGCATATATGCATAGAAGTACAGTAGGAGACAGTGCCAGAACAGTCCGAATCTGAACAATGCATTGTTTCTTATTTATACAAAGACCTTTTAGGCTAAGAATATATTTGAAGGGTTTTGTTGCATTTTTACTGCACAGGCTGCAGTGAAGTGTGAAGCGTGAAGCATTATGTTATAATGTTCCAATGCTTGCGACCGCTGTGTATATTATTGTGAGCGGTGAACCACGACAAAATGTGTATTGGGTGAAATTTGTGACAATACAAACATAGTAAAACACTCAGTTGGAAGCAGTAGAGGTGGGCGTTAAGGTTATTCCATATGGCTGAGTAGAGGTTGACACGTTGATATCATGCTCCGTGATGTAGATTGGTGCAGTAAGATGATTATAGGCTGCATGACTTCCCACAGTGCCCAGTATCCAGTGATATAAGTTCTGTACCCCTTGCTCGCTTTCTGTACAAAAGAAGGCCATGCATTCAAATAAGATGGATTCCTCTTCTTGCGGATTTTATTCACCATTTTGTTGAGTGTGTTGCCATATACTTAGCAACTTTGTAAGAAGTGAAAATACATGATATTACAGTATTTCAGTGTCCGATGCATGGCCTCACTTTGTAGGGTAGATGTGTGTCCCACCCAGCTCTGTTAAGGCAGAATATTATAGAAGGATAATCAATTTTTATCCTTCTCCCCATATGTTTACCAAAAGTTCAGTGGGTCATTCTATATATGGCGGCTGTAGTTTCCTGTGTTCTTAACCTTTTAGTGAAACAAGTACTTTATTGTAGGCCTGAATGTGTGCAGTAAAGCCCCCAGAGTTAGCTCAGATAGCAGAAATAAATCTGTCTGCCTCCATTTCTCTCAGTTGGTGCCATTAGCACTGTCCCCTGTGTTCCTCACCTCCTTACCAGGTTTCTTCTTGGCTTAAAGGAATATCTACTCAGCTCATTAATATGGTTCTGCCGCTCTTGCCAAAAATCTGAAGCATCAAAGAAGTCCATAGAAGGAAATGACTTGACGGTATTTATAAATCTTTTTATGTAGGTTTCCATTTAACCCCTTTGTACTTATTGATCGTGAACCTGCATATGCATTCTTACCCCATAAACATTAAGGGGAAACACACCAATAAATGGAGTGCAACCATGACTTATCTAACTCCTATGTGGCCCACAAAGTGAAGCATTCCATCATCGTCTTCTCATGCCTTTCTTCCATTTATGTTACACTCCAGCTCTATAAAACTGCTGAATGTGTTAATAGATTACATGGAGGGGAATTTACTCCCCCGGAAATGTTCAGGCTATAGTGGCAAGCAAAATAAGGGGCTCGCTGTGCAAGGAAACAATGTACCCACATCTCGAGTCAGGTTGATATGAGAAAGACTCCTACAGGGACTGATGCTAGTGGCTAGTAATGATATCTGTATACAGAGGTTACCGTACACAATGAGACTGGATTAATAACAATCGGAATGGACAATAGCGGTCACACAAGAAAAGTGATGCGCAAGTGCTATTATTTATATCTAAACCGCTTCCTGAAAAATACACCAGTGTAAATGAGCCTGCGTATTTTGTGCCGCACTTTCGGTTTTTAAGAAAGCTGCACACATACAAATTATCAAATGAACGGAAATGTTGTTATTGTCCATTTCACTGCATTGCTTACCCATCTACCACTGCTTAGGTTTCATTACTTTGAGCACTTTTTTTCTGTGGATGGTCTTCCCACTTAACTAACTGTAACGTTAGGGCGAAATTTGTTAAACTCAGAAAAGCCCATTTTAGCTTTTCCGAGTTTAATTGGGTTAACATCCGGAAGTTTCTTGCGATAAGTATCACAAGATTTGTTTCAGTCGATACTTACCAAGAGAAACTTTTTCCACTGTATATTTCCATGGAAAGGTAACCATGCTACACTAATGTAAAGCCGTGCTACACTAATGTAAAGCCGTGCTACACTAATGGAAAGCCGTGCTACACTAATGGAAAGCCGTGCTACACTAATGGAAAGCCGTGCTACACTAATGGAAAGCCGTGCTACACTAATGGAAAGCCGTGCTACACTAATGGAAAGCCGTGCTACACTAATGGAAAGCCGTGCTACACTAATGGAAAGCCGTGCTACACTAATGGAAAGTACAGCTACCCTTTCCATGGATATATTCAGTGGAAAAAGTTTATCTCAGAAAGTTTTGATCGAAACAAATCTCGCGATACTTACTGCGAGAAACTTCCGGGTGTTCTCCCGATTAAGCTAGGAAAATAAAAAAACGAGCTTTTCCGAGCTTAATAAATTTCACCCTTATGAGCGAAATCTATTAAACTCGGAAAGACTGCTCTGGGTCTTTCCAAGTTTACCGAGAGAAATCTCACATTGTTCTCGCGAAATTTTTCGAGATCGAATTTTTCTATCTCGATTTTGGATGGAAAGGTAATCATACTTTTTACATTAGTAGCCTGGCTACCTTTCAAACATTTTGAAAAATCACGATAAAAAAAAACTCTATCTCGAAGCAAACTATAGATTCATAGTAATGTAAGCAAAATTAATAGCATTATTATTCCAACCGCAACTTAAGCTAACCTCAAAATATCAATATCTTTTAGCTAACATAGTAAACTGAATGTAAAAGAAGAATAGAAAAAG
>WMED01016197.1:0-10251 GCA_019650415.1 Pipa parva
GAACAAAGCCAGGGGTCAGGGCAGGCAGCACAGGATCAGAGTCAGGAAAAAAGCCAAGGGTCAGGGCAGGCAGCACAGGATCAGAGTCAGGAACAAAGCCAAGGGTCAGGGCAGGCAGCACAGGATCAGAGTCAGAAACAAAGCCAGGGATCAGGGCAGGCAGCACAGAATCAGAGTCAGGAACAAAGCCAGGGGTCAGGGCAGGCAGCACAGAATCAGAGTCATGAACAAAGCCAGGGGTCAGGGCAGGCAGCACAGAATTGTATATAGAGTAATGTTTATTCAAACCTGCTGTGATATATACACACATTGTGACACAACAAAATCACTCATATCTACAAAAGTAATAACTGCATCTTCACTGCTATTGATAAGCTGCATTACTGTGATTTTATTTTTTAACTAGGTCAGAAATTGTATAGAAATTATTAAAATGTATAAAACAACTTTTCTATTCTCCTGAATAAACGCCTAACTACACTAAAGATACAAGCTCTTAACAAACTAAAAAAAAACATTGAAAAATTCATTTGTTGGTTTTCCTACTGAACCCCTAACGTTGACATAGGGCATGGGGGGGAGATGGGTTTAAAGCAATGATTTTTATTTCCATGGGTGGAGTGGGGGTTGGGGGGGAGAGACTTGGAAATTTTCCCAGAATTAATAGAATTCAAGACAAACTTGGAAGTTAAGATATCTGAAAAAAATAATTGCTGTTTCTTGGGTGAAATAATTGTGGTTAGGGAAGAATATTTCCACCGTGTTCTCCCCAACTTTCATCAGCTTCTAATTATGGAAATATTAATTGTGTGGTTCATTAAAAACAGCGTGTGCAATTCTCATGGGATCCATTGGGTCTGTAAAGGGCAGTTAAATATTTATGGATGTTAAAGTCCTTTTATATAGTAAAGAGTATGCGGCATGTTTAGATATTGTTGAACGTGTTGCACATGGAAGTTTGATTTTGTGTTGGTTTGTAGCATGCAGGTGTTGGGTTAAAAAAAACATTGCTCATGTTTTTCCATATCGTTATCAGAAATGTCTAGCCACTATATACCTGGTATTAGATATTTAGCAGCAAAACCGATGCAGGAGACTGCAGTGATGTTCACACCTGCATTGTGTGTTCCTATTTATCCACATGTGACATTCTCCATATTTTCATTGTTGTAATGTAATTGATATGGGAATTTTATTCCTGATAAGCCTGGATAACAGTCAGTAAGGGTCACACCCCTTTTTTTTTTTTATAGCTAACGGCATATAGAATAACAAGAAAATAAAAAGCTACCCCAAATCACCATAATAATTCCTTCTCCTTGCACAAGGGGGGTGGAGGACTTGACAAGGCTCTAATTAGCTACAGGTGACTAAAGCTTTTGAATACTCTGATTGGCTAGTCTAGTTCTGACACAACCCACACCAAATATACCACGCCTACCAAATACAGCAACCAATTGCACAAACGCTAAAATTAACCTTTTAATCCTGTGAAAAACTAGAACTGAATATATATATATATATATATATATATATATATATATATATATATATATATATATATATATATATATATATATATATATATATATATATATATATATATAAATATATATATGCGTGATGGTACACTTGCCCTTTCATCCAATAAATAAAGTCAGTATAAAAGTAAAATAAGCCTAAACTATATGCAAAGTTTACATTCAATTGATAGAAATTGTTGAGTAGAAGGCACAGCTCGCTGTGCGCACATTTCCATTTGCCTGCAAGCCGCTGTATAAAGGCTTGTGCGCAAAACGGTGTTACCTTTAAAAGGTGAGTTAAAACATCTATTTTGAATAATGTTTCCCACCTATTTTAAACTGAATTGTGCCACTAACATTAAAAAGTGGTGCCGTCAACCCCTAGCCCCATCTTATAAGGCTAACGTTACAGGTAAATATGTGCTATTTTCCCTAAATACACTCTTAAAACTGCTTCACTCTAACAGAGAGAAAATCCACAGGTGAATGTGGTATTCCATCAATGATATATGTGTGTAAATGGATTAGTATACTATTAAAACCATGCTGATTATCTAATAATTCTAGTATTGTTCCAGACTTGTAAATAAGCCTTTTGTATTTGCAATGTTGGATATAATCTTCGCTGTTGTCTCCCGTTGACCATTAGATGATGCCATTAAATAACTAGATACAAATACATATGTACACATGTATAGACCCTTATATTTCACATGGAGATGACTCCTATATATGAAGAATATAGACATTGCTCTTATATGTGGACAAAAACATTAAATGGCTAAGAGCAGACAGAGGACACTGGAACTTTCCTGTTAACACAATCAAATTCACCTAACTTTATTGTTTCCAGGATGCTGACAAAGACACGCTTTAAATAAAAATTTAACATGTGGGGTAGCGGATCACATATTAAAAAGGTGTGACAGTCTTTGAAAAAATAAACAAGACACCGTGATTGTCTATTCGCCATCCGGCTGTTGTTGGACTAAAATTTCCCAGCAGCTTTTCCTAACCGTAGATTTATAATAAAAGTCTAGGTGGCTCAGTATAACATCCCCAATTTATATGTCATAAGGACTTAAATTATTTAAAAAAAAATGCAGAGGCTGTTGGGAGTTGTAGTCTAACGACAATGGGAGGCAAAAAAAAAAAAAAGATTTTAGCGGATACGTGTGTTCTGAAATACTTGCCCCGCATCCATGTTTGGCTTTTAAGCGTTTCAGAAAGTTCAACGTGTCCCTTGAAAACACAATAATGTAGGAAAGATATTTAAAAAAAAACACTCTAATTTTTCATGAAAACCTTTTCCCATTTTCCTAAGCCGCATTGGTTACTGGGATGTGGTTTAACCTTGTTTATACCTGTTAGAGTAATATCTGTGGCACGCCAACTCGATGAGCTCGAGCCCGCCGAAAATCTTTTCCTGCAGGGTGAAAATGACTACAGTGATAAAGAAGTACCATCGCACCAAACTATACATATAAAGCAATGTGATCATGGCTATGGTGAACGACGTCCAGTACAGCAACGAGGCAAATTTGATAAGGTGCACCCGGAACTCAGACTTGCATGGTGGTATCCTGCTTCTCCGCGAAGCGTCAAAGTATTTCTCTCCTTCGTAGAAAGTGCGTAGACGGTCTTCTTTTTCCTTCCACCTCTGCTGGCACCAAAGTTGGAGGTCTTCTTTAGAAAGGGGCAGGCTGCTTACTGGATATCTGCGAACGTGGAAGTGGATTTCCTTGGGGAAGTTTCCATTCAAGATATGCTTTTCAGTCTGAGGAATGTTTTGAGGGTAGGCCACAGTGATGTCATGAATAGCATCAAGGTTTTTGCCTGAAAAGAAAGAGTGGAACCAGTAAGAAAAGATACAAATGTATTTAGATAAACCACTATAGGTATTTGGCAAGAGAATTAGGGGGTTATTCATCAATTAAACAAAGAACAAACCCATGAGGTATAGATTAGCTGCCAGTGTATAGAGTCAGCCTGTCCGTGGTCAGAAAGTACTTTGCGACAATTAAACATTAGCGTCCGTGTGAGCTTACTGGGTAATTTGTGTAGTTTTAGATCTGTGAGGATACGTAGTGCGCCATTATGATATCATAAACAAAATGTAAAAAAAAAATCACATAACAAATACGTTTTTTTTTAGATCCAATGAGGCCTGGGCTTATTTTATCATCTTGTATGGAAGAAGATAGCACAAAATCTGAGTCAGTGAAGGACAAAATGCAACCAGGGAAATCATTTTAATCTGATCTGCAGTTCTGATGTGTTTATCACTTCCGTCTCGCACCGCAGGTAACACAAATGCACGCTGAAATTCTAATTAAGCGCACACACTGCGTGTCCATAAGGCTGTAAAATGGAGGGGGATGGTTTAACAATAGCGTGCATCCCAAGATATTGATCTCGCACATGATATTTTATATTTCACTATAGACAACAATGAGACAGCTCAGCTACAAAACAGACAGTTTTCAGGTGGCCTCAAAAAGCACCTGAAAACCCCAAAAATAAAACAAAACCCCCCATTATACAATTGAAAAATAATATATTATATAATATTTCTGAGCTCAGAAAAAAAAAATCTTACAAAAAGACCCCAAAAACAAATGTGCCTTAAAACAACATATAATGTGGACTAAAGATTATTAGCACTGGAAAAAAAAATTAAATGTAAATTAAAGTTATATTTGCCTGATTGGCCAACACAGCAATCCAGTCTTACTTTACTGCAAAAACTTTGCAAGATATAGACCCATAGGTTGGTGATAACTACAGACTGATGTTTCATCAGTGCTGCCTGGTAAGTATCAGCAGAATGCAATTTATTGGAGAGATAAAATCTCATGCAGTCTGGCATGCTCAATGTCAGCAAAGCAGTGCTTAACTTACTAATCCTGTTAGAAGACTAAGGGGCTTACCATCACTATCACACTGAAACAAAGGACTCGGGGGCTGCAGCAAGCAGGTTAGGACCACCTAGCTCCATCCTCTCACACAGTACTGTTGTGTAAGCCAAGCTGATGGGCTCAGTGCAGCTTACACATGTGCAGTCAGAGGCTGTGACATAAACATAGCAAGCAGAGGCGGTCCTTAGCCCATGCAATGGTGGCTCTGTAGTCTTTTATTTCTTTGTGAAACAAAGTATTCAGGCAGCTGCATGATAAGCCCCAATTTTGGGATAATGGGGTTATTTAGCTGAAGCAAGGCTGGCTAGTATTTAGTAGATTGAGGCTTTAGCTCACATTTTAGGCTAGGTTTACTTTAGCAGTTAAATATGCTGTGTTTAAAGAAAAAACAAAAAGCCTACCTTTCTCCGACCACAGTAGCACATAACATGAGCACGCGTGTATGTACGCTCCCTGAAGAATGTGGCCAGATAGGAGGAGCCGCGAACGCTAAGGGAGCATTCACATTGTATCCGGTAAGTACAATAGAAAAGCGCATCTCGAATATACATCGGACTGAAATACGTGACGTATTTTCTAGGTCGTGCTCTTCTAAATACGCAGCGCAAAAATACGCTCGTATGAACATTCCCTAAGAGAGCTACGCAAAAATTGAAACAATTTAAACCTTTAAATAGTAATTTATGAAAATACTATAAAAAAATAAACAGTGTAGTTTCTTTTAATGAATGTAGAAGAATTGGAAACATATTTAGGATAACAAGCACTTTAAGAAATGTGCAATCTTCTCTGGTGCTTAAATCTTTATTTAATTAGGAGAAAAACAATTCTGGGTAATGGGATCAAATAAGACTGAGGAGGTTATTAACTAAAGTGAGAATTCAACTGTTGAATTCTCAAACACTGGATTCCCACAGCAAATCCACGAACGCAACAATATTACCACAGCAAATCCACGAACGGGACAATTTTCCCATAGCAAATCCACGAACACGACAATATTCCCACAGCAAATCCACAAACGCGACAATATTCCCACAGCAAATCCACGAACGCGACAATATTCCCACAGCAAATCCACAAACGTGACAATTTTCCCATAGCAAATCCACGAAAGCGACAATATTCCCACAGCAAATCCACGAAAGCGACAATATTCCCACAACAAATTCATGAACGCGACAATATTCCCATAGCAAATCCACGAACGCGACAATATTCCCATAGCAAATCCACGAACGCGACAATATTCCCATAGCAATTCCACAAACGCGACAATATTTCCATAATGAAGTCACGACTGCGACAGTAGCTGTCTTTTGGGTAGTATGCGACCATCTTTAGATGGCGAATTCACACCTTTACGTGACATTTGGGACCTTAGTCAATAATCCACTGTGCAGTTTGTCTGTGTTTGCTGAAATAATTAAGAATACGGTTTACGTGGTTTAAACCTAAAGGTAACACTTTCTTTGTATTTTAAATAGGCAAACCCTACAGAATAAATCTGCTAAATAACTAAACTACTTTAACAAATGTATTTGTTAAACTTGAGTTAACGATAATGTTATATCCATTAATAAATGTTCTGCAGTCACATAGTATAATTTTCGCCCAATAAAACCTTGTGTTATAGAAGAGAACAATCCTATAAACTGATCAAACTTTACCAAACTGAATCCTAATTTGCTTATTAACACTAGACCAGCCCTGCCATCAACCCCCTAATTTACCACTTCAGTCTGAAGAAGTAAACTGGGAAAATTCAACACAGAATGCCGAATTCGCTACTGCAACAGACTCCGATGCTTGATGATTAGGTGAATTACCTGTATACAGGCAAAGTGGTGCCACGTGCTCCGTAAGTCTGCGTCTATCATAAGCGGCTGAATTGGTCACTAAATCGCCACATCCCAGAGTTTGCTAAATAACCCAAATTTGGGAAAGCGGGAAATTAATGATAGTTTGGATCTTTTGCAATTTATTGGATTCTCATGAATAAGCCCCTTTAACTATTCCTAGGCTCTTCACTAGCTTATACGTGATTACCTTGTATCACCCCTTACCACTTCAGCTGCCTCATTAACAATGCCTTGTATAAACTTTCTAAGGTTTACAGTGTGGATGCATCACCTTGGTCTAAGGCAAACAAATGTACTGAATTATGTCTAAATGGAATATCAGGCAATGAATACTAAAAGCAGAGTCTAATCTACGGAATAGTGTCAAAAATAGGAAACATCATCTCCCTGTAGAAAAATACACAAGAATGAGTCTTATTCTGATTGGTTTTATTCTGTTTGGCTGAGTTTTTTGGTAAATCAACAGATTCTGTCAAACAATGCAGTGCAATTGTGAACTGCATAACTGACCTGGAGCACTTGGGCAATTATTGACATTTTGGCCATCTTTAATTGTTTCGATTCTTGTCCAGAAATTTTGATTATTTTAGCGATTAGTACCTTTTGTGCTACATTTTTGCAGAAATCTGGGCATTTAGCCTAAACAGATCTTAAACGCCGTGGCAAGTTAAAATATTGAACTGGCCTGTAATATTTACTTACTTGAAAGCAGATGGTCGATTTGGATGAAAACCCAATATCTCTACAGTTGTCTCCATAAAATGCATTTTTTTTATTGAGGTAATAAAAGACTTTAACTTAATAAAAAGGCTAACCAGTAAAATAGATTTACTTGAAAAAATAAAAATAAATAATCTTTCCCGACCTAATGTAGAAAGAGAGATACTTTTTAAATATGGGTTTATTGTTATTCATGATGGACTAACTGGAAGTGAAAATGCTGATTATATATAATGACATTGCTATAATATTCCTTTACTTTATAGTCAAAGGAGCCAGATTCTTATAGAACAAAGGCTGATGAAAGAAAAAAAAAATTACCCCAGTTTCTGGAATATGTAGACATAATGTACAGTGCCATGTGATGCCATACATGGAACAAGTGTAGATTTGACAGTTGGAACAATATGAAATCAGATCTACGGAGATTAAAGGGGAACTAAAGTGAAAAAATAAAAAAACAAGTGTTAAAATACTTACTTTATACTGAACTGGGTGATTACAGTCACAGCATGAGCTGTGCTGTAATTAGCCGGCAGCCGATGCTTACCCCGACGCCTCCTGCACAGTGCACTGGCTGAAATAGAAGCCAGCGCTACAGCCCCTCCCACCCTGTTACACCACAAGTGTTTCAGGGATTAAGCATCATCACGTTCAGTGCAGGGGCCAATGAGAACTCTCCCTGCAATGAGTGTGATGATGTATAAGGCCGGGGAAGGAGAAGAAAGAGCTGCGCGCTGGCATCTGTGTCAGCCAGCGCACTGTGCATGAGGTGTTTGGGGAAGCATCGGGAGCCGGCTAATTATAGCACAGCTCATGCTGTGACTGTAATCAACCGGCTCTGTATAAGGTAAGTATTTTAACTGTTGTTTTTTATTTTTCACTTTAAGTCTCCTTTAATCTGTTCTTCAATTTCTAGATTAGTGAAAGGACAAATATATATATATATAAGTGAGGTGCGTAGTGTTCGCCTCACTTCGGAAAAACTGAAATGCGCATGCTGATGTCCTGCAGGCGGACATCAGCATGCGCATTAAAGGGATTCCCCTCCCGGCGAGAGCACTCGAAGTCTCCTCGCCGGGAGGGGAATCCCTTTAATGCGCATGCTGATGTCCGTGTGCAGGACATCAGCATGCGCATTTCAGTTTTTCCAAAGTGAGGCGAACACTACGCTCCTCACTTCGGAGCTTGCTGAATTCCCCCATGAATGTTCCATAATGTTATGCATTTTGTCAATAAAGACAAGTTTGACATTTATCACTTTATTGATACCAGTCTCATGGTAGGGTCTAAAGAGGCTTTCTCAGAATAGCTACATATAGTGTATGAACCAAAGGCAAGATAGTTGTTAGCAAGTAGAGGATCTTTTCCATTTTGCTTGCAGTTATTATAAACAAATACTCTCTAAAGTCAGTGGTTTTTCTCTCTCTTTAAAGACTTTAGAATATAGGAATATGATACATTTGACAGCGGAAAGACTTGATATGAAAATCTAAAATAATTGTCTAGTAAATAATGAATTTCTGTTACAGAATCATCATCTGCCATCATTATTTATATATATTCAACTCTCAAATAGTCTAATGTCATCGTTATTATATTTTTCATTCATTTTAGCAAGAAGAACCTGTTTTGGGGTTTTCATTTAACTCAATACTGCACTCTTGACATTATATTTGGCCAGGATGCCATCTGACAAAGCCATAAACATATGATATTAATTAACAGGGGCAATCCCTTACAAAGGTCTATTAACCCATACCAACCAATCAGAAGCTGGTATTTATTATTGAATCTCCCCTATACCAATGAATGATAACCGCTAATTGGTTGCTATGGGAGGCTAGACATCTGTGAATGATTGTCTATGTTGATGAACTCCTCCATATATATTAAAACATTAAGACAGAATCATTGAATAGAGACCCATCTAAATAAACTATGCAAGTCTGGTGGCTAATTACAGCCCACTTGGCAGAAATCTTACTGGGAATTCTATACAGGCAATCACTCATTTTAGTACAATTAAAAGGATTTCTAATTCAGCTGTTCAGGCCGAATACGATTTAACCCAATGAACCATGCAGCAATGGAATCAAAAGTTAGGAATTGTAATTGTTGGAGCACTGGATAGGTTATAATAATAAAGAAACCCTACAGGCTTAGGGGGTAATTCATCAAGCCGTGAAGTGAGCTACGATCCTTTCGGCTCAGTTCGCTAATAGTAGTATGCGCATGCTGATGTCCTGTACACGGACATCAGCATGCGCATTAAAGGGATTCCCGTCTCGGCGAGACCAAAAGAGTTGCCTCGCCGAGACGGGAATCCCTTTAATGTGCATGCTGATGTCCGTGTACAGGACATCAGCATGCGCATACTACTATTAGCGAAGTGAGCCGAACAGATCGTAGCTCACTTTGCGGCTTGATGAATTACCCCCTTAGATTCCAGGATGTTCAGGTGAAAAAGAAATGATTCTAAGACTGGTCAATATGACATTACCGCACATCAAATGGAAAGATGTGTGCACAAGTGTTTATGAGTTCAACTTCATACATTTATACTGTGAATTAAATCTGGCTTGGAATCCTCTAAGTGATGGGTGGTAGATTTCTCTTGTCAATATTACCCTAACCAAACAAACTGTGCATGCTATGTCAACAAAATAAACTATCAAGTATGCAACCAGGGTACAGCACCCGAAGGAAATGTAAGATATACCGAAATCCAAAATGACATCAGTTTAGTGCGAATTAAAAAAAAAAAATCAGAGGATTTGCAAATGCATACCCTGGGAATTTCACAAGAGGTAAACAATTATTATTCTGAGGTACATCTACTCCTGTGAAGATAATCAAAGTAGACCATCACCAGCAAGCAATGCAACGATGGCTATCTGGCATGATCTATTGCAGCGATGGCGAACCTATGGCACGTGTGCCAGAGAGGGCATGCAGAGCCCTCTCTATGGGCATGCGTGCTGTTCCCATCGCTGCCTTCAGTGCAGGCTGCAGACCGTAAATGTATATCGATCTATCAGGAGAACATTTTACGATTTTTATAAATATCCCTTCTTATCAGGCAGTGTCAGAGTCTCGATGATTGAGTCCTCCAGCACTCCCACAATCCATCCCACAATCCCACATCAGGAAAGTTTGCTGTAATTCAGGATCCTATAGATTATTGCAGACAGAACCCTTCCCCTCAAACTGTTGATTAAAATAAAC
>WMED01016199.1:0-13390 GCA_019650415.1 Pipa parva
CGCAGTCGCCCGAACTGTTCGCACTACTTCGGACAATGGTGAATTCCCCCCTAAATGTGGGGGCATCTCAAGGATCTGTCCTTGTAGTTCATCTTAATTCTTTCTTTAGGTGCCATAATTCACTTATTTGTTCTTCATTAACACCTGGTAGGTAGGTAGATAATACCAAAATTAACTTATCCACCCTGCACTAGCACCTAAAATCTGGACTTCTAGCCCCTAGCCTCCCACTTTTCACCAATCACAACAAATATCTGCTCCATGGTTCCCCATAATGTACAAATTATTTACAGTGCCCTCCATTGGACATTCAAAGCACTTAATTCAATTGCTTAGGTCTATTGGGGAAATTTGTAAAGGTCATTTCGACCTATTTGCCGCAATTCTATCCGTTTCACACCTTTTCACCAGATTATGTATGTTTTCTTATTTTCAGCACATTTTCGATTTCCCTTAATTTATGTAATACTGAATAAAATGTATCAGTATCGACAGATTTCAATGCATTAATACCGCTACTCTTTACTTTACATTCAGTGGAGCTCTTCTTCCATTGATACTGATATCGCTGATCTTTTCGATGGGGACAAAATATTCTAAACCATCTCTATGGGGAATAATGGGTTTTCACCCTCCTCAACCAGGTGAACACTTTTTCGCAATAAAAAAGGTTTTAAGGGACTTAACAAATATCAATATCAGTGATTGATAATTTTGACCTAATTAAAGGTATATCAGTATTGATAACCTTTTTAATTTTTATAAATATCCCCCATCTCTTCACCTGATGGCCATATGTTTCTCCTTGTCTATTTTGTGCTGTTCCTTACAAAGCATTTGTCTTTGTCATTGCATCATATCTCTAGAATATTACATTCCCCCCCCCACCTCTGTCCCTCAATATATTTTCAAAACCAAACTTAGATCCTACCTCTTGGAACATTATCACTGTTTTCCAGTTTTTTTTTATTAACCTATTTATGCTTAAGAAGTTGTTTCTGTTTATGATTACCACTTACTGGCTACTGAATCAGCACTTTTGTTTATGCCTGTTTGAGAAAGTATATCTTCTTCTTATTTAGTTCCTAAACTCTAAATCATGGGGATCTCTATCCTCTTGTTTCAGTCACTGTCTAGCACTTAAAGGGTGATGCATCTTCATGAATTTATGTTCACAATTTACTTCACTTGTGCTTTACTGAGCACTTCTCCAATGTCTGTATTATAACAATATTGCTCAGTGTTGTGTAACTTAGCAATACTTTGTAAATAATAACATACATACACATACACGCATACTGCAGTGCTTCTTGGCAATAGAGCATTGAATTCCTGAATCCATCACAATGTCTCCTACAAAATATATTTGAACATATTTACACTGAAAAAAAAAATGTTGCAGCAATCAATTCAGGGCTTAAAACTTCATATAGGTGAAAGGTCACACATTAATTTGCCATGCAAATTGCTATGCTACAGACTGTGATTTTAAGTAATAAAAGTGGAATTTTACTGAAGACCCAAAAGAGTGGGATATTTCTGTAGTGGATATTTATGTGCACAAAGCAGTTTCATTAAATTTGTTGTTTAAAAAAAATATTATTAACAGCCTCATAATTTCTGGGTGATCTGGATGGAAACAATTTATCTTATTATTGAATACAGAAGTTTAAAGAAATAATTGTGTGAGTCTCTAAACAAGTTATTACATAACTTTTAATGTTTTTACACCAAAGGAAAGCATTCAAACCCCTTTTGAACTGTTTAATGGGATGAACCATGACAACTTCTTCAGAAAACGATTTCCATAGCCTCACTGTTCTTACAGTAAAGAACCCCCTTCTAAGGTGTAGAAACTTTCTTTCCTCTATACACAGAGGATGCCCTTGTTTTACTTACAGTTCTAGGTACAAATAGATTATGGGAGAGATCTCTGTACTGACCCCTAATATATTTATATATGGTTATAAGGTCACCTTTTAATCTTCTGTTTTCTTCACTAAACAATCCCAATTTTGATACTCTTTTTTGGTATTCTATCAGCGAAAGTTATTAAACTTGAAAAGGCCTTTTCAAGTTTATCCCGCGAGATCTCAGCTGTTTGATCAGTAAAAATTGATCAATATTTTTCAATCGATTTTTACCGATAGAAACTTTTCGATCAAGTTTTTAAATCTGAATTTTTGATGGAAAGCATACTACTAATGTAAAGTATGTCTACCTTTCTATTGAAAAATCCAGTAAAGGCCAAAAAAGCCTTTTTGAGTTTAATAACTTTTGCCCAAATTTAAGTGTGGTCTAACAGGTGCTTTTTAAAGCAGTATAATTTTGCTCTTGTCATGTGCATCTATGCCTCTCTTGATGCACCCCATGATCCTATTTGTTATTCAACTAAAATTCCCAAATCCTTTTTCATGTCTATTTTGTTCAGTGTTTTCCCATTTATAAAATAATATTGACTTGCATTTTCTATTCCCATCTACATATCCTTACATTTATCAGTGTTAAGCCTCATTTGCTACTTTTCTGCCCAAGCCTGCAATGTACAATATCTAGATCCACATATAATAATATACCATCCCCCTTTGTATTAACCACTTTTTAGTATCATCTGCAAAAATTGAAATTTATGAAAAGGTCATTTATAAATATATTGAAGACAAGAGGGCCAGTAACTAACCCCTGGGGTACCTCACTATTAACAGTAACCCAATGTGAATATTTACATTTAATAACCACCCTCTGTTTCCTACCACTGAGCCAGTTACTAACTCACATACATTTTCCCTCAGTCCAAGCATCCTCATTTTATGTACCAGACTTTTATGTGGCGCAGTATCAAATGCTTTGGAAAAATCAAAGTATATGACATCCAGTGACTCCCCCCTGTCCAGTCTATAACTCATCTCCTCATAAAAGGTAATTAGATTTTTTTGGCAGGATCGATCCCTCATAAAATCATTCTGCTATGGAGTTATGCATTTCTTTGAAATGTTCCAGGATAGCATCTCTTAGAAAAGCAGACACTGGAGCATACAGGTCCTCTGCTATAGTGTAAGGGGCTATTGACTATGCTAGGAACTGCAAGAATGGAGTAGGTAGGTGTTTACAGGAAGAAAGTTGTGTTAACAAAAAATGAAGTGTAAGGTGCCTGGAGTCCTCATGGTCATTTTGCACTAGAACTAGGTAAGCAGCACCCCGACCGCCCTCCCACCATTGATGTATATACATTTGATTCTAATGTTTATTGATATATATATATATATATATATATATATATATATATATATATACACAAGAGAAATATTCTTATTAATTCTTATGTTTGTTAAAGAAATACTTGTTTAAGGAAAATGTAAATATCTTGTATTGTTTATAAGGTTGTTCCTTTGTCAAAACAGTCTCTTTTTTTATCACAGCACAGGTCTGGCGGAATTGGAAATGCTTGCCCTGAAGGTGCTATCTGGAGGAGACAGTGATATATGTATAATAGTGACTCCTAGGGCATGGTTTCAGGAGTAGTTGATTATTGGCTGCCCTTCTGCTACTTGATGCCATTCTCATGGGTAGAGTGGCCAGCATGGTGGGGCAGCCACGTGGATGATCTTTAGGCAGGGTCCCAGGATTGGTGGTGAGTGACTGCTCCATGGTTGGGCAGTTGTTGGAAAATGTTTTGAATAGAGGCAAGCATTCTGATGTGTTAATACTGTAATGCAGTGATGCCCAACCTACGGCCCACGTCCCGAATTCTGAAATCTGACATGTTGTATATAAGTGTGAATTCGCCAGCTAAAGATAGTCGCAATAGACTGTTATTGTCACAGTCGCGTCTTTATAATGAGAATATTGTCACAGTTGTGACTTTACTATGGAAAATTGTCACAGCTGTTACTTTAAAATTTGTCGTGGTTGCAATAAAAGTCGCAACTTTGAAGTGGCCTATGACATGCGTGTCAAAATTTTATATGGCCCCCAGGCCAAAAAAGGTTGGGACTCACTGCTGTAATGGATACATAACTTCAAATAAGTTACTGGGTCTGTAAAAATTGGTTTGAATCATAAAAAAAGCTGTGGCCTTTTAATCCTATCTCTCATGTCCTGGAATGCTTGGGTAATTTGGAGGGGGCAGAAAGGTTAAAATAGGTTTAATTAATTTGAGATTATAATCCTGGAGCAATGTTGATTCTGCACCAGTTAAGCCTTCAGACAGTTTACCCACAATAGAAGTTAGGCTTACAGGTCTATAGTTTTCAGGCTCACACTTGAGCTACTTAATAGTCCTGTTGAACAGTCCCTGTCATTATAGAGTATGTAGACCCTATACAAGTCTATGGGAACTTTTCTGTCAAGGGGGATCTGTAGTTTCCACTAAGTTGCAATGTCAGCATAGCAAAAAACAAGATGGGGTGTAAGGACTTCACAGACAACATGGACTACTTCATGGGTCAGAAGTAAAGATGACAGAATAGATAAAGGTTACTTTAATGCAGACTTTTATAACTTACAGACTTTATAGACTTACGTTTGGGTTCCTGAGGAAGCCGTGTGCATTCGGCGGTGAAACGCGTAGAGCTTGTGTCATTGAATTGCTGCTGTACTACCAAGTATCCATATTTACTACATGTGCTTTTACCCACTGAGAAATTGTGAGTACCCTGATTTATTTGGAAATAAAGTATTTTTAATCAACAATATTACGCTATGGAAGCTTATTTCTTTTTTGGGTATAACATACATGTGGACTTTTGATGATATCGTGGAAAACTGTTAAGAGATTCTTCCAAGAGTTTATTACATGCTGTTTATTGATTGATTTCTGGTAAGCAGTTGGAGCTACCGATTTTGGATTTGTTGCACCCTGCACTGGGTTTTACTGTTCTTTTCACACTTTGAGCACAGAGTGGGCTCTTTGCCCAGAAAATACACAAATTTGGTGTCTGGGATTTTCCTCCTTCGTTATATGAGTTTGCGTTTAATGCACTATAGTGCGTTTCTTTGCGCTTCTTTACAGATTTTTAGTTGTCACACGTATTTTTTGTGAAGCAGAGTGTTGAAAGCAGACACTAGCCACATCAAGAAAGAAGCCGCATTGTTTATATATTCATTTGGACAATTTTTTTTTTATTACTGATTTTGTGTTTACTATTGTTTGTTTAAATTCACAAGTTATATATCACAGTGCTGCTTTTTGTCTTCTGAACCCTGGGACAAATTCAGACACTGTACATTAGTTATACAAGGAAAAAATATATATAGAGAGATATATTTATGGGTCATTTCGGCCTAATTGCCTGTTTTCGTCTGAGTTTTTAAAAAATGTTTTCCTGCCATAATTTCCTTTTCCCCTAATTTATGAAAAGTCGAAAATAAACTACCAATATTGATGTATTAATACTGCTAAAATTACATTACTTTCAATGAAGCCCTTTAATATCAATACCAATATTGACGATATTTTTGCCAGTGATGAGAGTTTTCTCCACCCTCAATCACGTGAATTCTTGTATAGGTTAAAAAAAAGTTAAAATGGACTTAGTAAATTTTGATATTGGTGAAAAATGGGAAAAGAAAAACAGGTAAAAGCAGCAAAAAAAAATCTGAATACAAATCATAATCCAAAACTAAAACCTGTCAAAAAAAATCAGAACAAAACATACGTCCCTAATAAAATGCAAATTTTATAGTTTGAGTGTGGGACAACTGCTGCTGCAGCTCAGCCAATAAACAGTCAACTGCTGCTGCAGCTCAGCCAATAAACAGCCAACTGCTGCTGCAGCTCAGCCAATAAACAGCCAACTGCTGCTGCAACTCAACCAATAAACAGCCAACTGCTGGAGCCTACCAGTGAATCCCTCAGTGGTCGAGTCCACACGTGATTACATATTACATATTAGCTGCATTAGACATAAAGATAATATAAATACATTAATATTTAACATATTATCCATTTTTCACTCCCATTTCATATTGTAACAACAAAGTCAAATACATTTTGAAATTTCCATTGAAACTATACAAAGCACTGAAAACAACATTTCAGAGCTCCTTTGAAGTAATTTAAAATTCATTCAACAGTTTTCAACCCTTCAACATTATGGGATAATTGCTAATTGAATCTTTTTTTACCATTTTTGCCTATTTCAATAAATAAAAGTTTAATTTTTGTCAACTGCATTGAAGCTCCTGTTTAGCTTTGAAATAAGCATTAGCGTTGGAACATATTTTAGGATTTTTGCATCTTGAAATAATAAATTTAAATCTGTATTTTAAGAGCTTTTTTGAAAGCATTGACCTTTTACATTTTTTTTCAAACATTTCATTATACAGACATCTATCATTGTATGAGCAGTGAAATAATCCTATAGTTCCTTTTAAACAACTCTGTATCACTTAAAGGCAGATTATAAAGTGGGCCTCATTCTGTAATGTTCTTAAAGGGAACTTGTCATGAGGTAGGTGAACATTTTTGGGTGATAAAATTTGTTATATTAATAACAATAATGAAATTATTAATAATAGTAATAATTATAATTAAAATAGGCTGTTTCTCCAGCATTAACTCGTCAAAAAAAAAAATTAAAACAACCTTTGGATTTTTGTAAATATCCCCTGTCTTTTATATCAATATTACCGATATCAACCTACTACAGAAAAGTTATTTCCTTTTAGTAAATTATCCCCTTTCAACCTGAGATGTTAAAAAATAATTAAATGAAATATATTTCCAATTATGCAGATATTATGTGGGATAATTACTAAAAGGAAATACTTTGTACCAATATTACAA
Organism: Pipa parva; assembly: GCA_019650415.1. Classification (NCBI taxonomy): domain Eukaryota; kingdom Metazoa; phylum Chordata; class Amphibia; order Anura; family Pipidae; genus Pipa; species Pipa parva. Next base: position 6,788 of record WMED01016199.1, read on the forward strand.
ATAATGGTGCCCCTTAAGACCTGTTTGTTCGCCTGGTTGATGGTGGTGTAAACCCATTATTCCCTATGGAGATGGGACACTAAGGGGTCATTCATTAAAGTCCGAATTGTTACATATAGGTGTGAATTCGCCAACTAAAGACAGCTGCAATAGACTGCTACTGTCACAGTTGCATCTTCATAAGGAGAATATTGTCACAGTTGCTACTTTCCTATGGAGAATTGTCGCAGTCGCAACTTTAAAAATGATCATGGTCATGTCTTTACAATGGGGATTTTGTCGCAGTCGCGGATTTGTTATGGGAATCTGCTGTTTGAGAATTCTACAGTCAAATTCACACCTTAGTGAATAACCCCTAATGTTTCCTTGGTGGAAAAATTGGTGATATTGTTATTATATAGCACCATTGAAAGTAATACAAATTGTTGCGCTATTAACACATTGATATTTATATCAATAATTCATTTTTTTTACTTGAATTAGAGGAAAGTGAAAATGCAGAGAAAAAAAAAGCAGCAAAAACCAGACACTGTGAAACAGATCGAATGACTTTAGTAATTATCCCAGGTTGTGTTTCTTAGTTAAAAGGCATTGTAGCACACATTAACCTTCTAAAAAAATTCACTTTTTTTAAAAAAAAATAACCCAATCATAGCTGTCTATGTGAGAGTATAGTTCATGCCCATATCCTTTTGAACAGTTTATAGAATAATGGAAAATTGACACAGTTGATCGGTTAAAGCACCCTATGGAGACCTAGGTAGACTGGGCGAAATTTAATAAAATTGAAAATCACGATATTGAACAATTTTACCGATATTGCGATATTAATATTTCCGATATCACGATATCTGAAGTTTATTGCTATATCAGCAATATCGATATTTGAATAAAATGTTTAATCTTTTTATTTCAATAGAAAAAAATCCATAATATCACTGGAAAATGTGATATCGTGATATTGATATTGGCAAAATTGCAATATCGTGATATCGGTAATATTGCAATATTGGTAAAAATCATTCAATATGGCGATTTTGGCAATATCGATATCACAGTTTTCGATTTTATTACATTTCGACCCTAGGGGTGAAATTTACTAAGGTGTTTTTAATTTTTTTTTTCTGCAACCAGATGAATACTTGTATTAGTGAAAACCCAAAAAAAATCTGGTGAAAATTGGGCAAAACTCCATCTGGAAAACAGGTGAAAACACCTTAGTAAATTTTACCCTCGCTAGGGGCACATTTATTAAAGTTGAACAGGTTTTTTGACTAGTAAATGCAGGAGAAAGAGCCTGTATTTAACAATATTGCTGGTTTTTCCTATTTGCTAAGATGTTCAAAAACAGTTTTTCACCCAAAAGAATTCTCCACCCTCAGTCTGGTGAAAACCCATTATTATGAATTTATGAAGCTGATGCTGTCATTTAGCCTAAGTCCAAAATATTTTTCCATCAAAAAGAGATATTGATATCAATCTGTAATCTTGGCCCGCTTAGTAAATAGGAGAAAACAGAGATATCATTAAATATAGGCTGTTTCTGTTGCATCTACTAATCAAAAAACGTTCGAATTTAGTAAATGTGCACCAACTGTTTGTGCAAAGCAAGCAGATGCACCTAGCAGTGTTTACATGCATTGTGTAATTCTGGGTTCATTCAGTACAAGCTGTAGAATTCCTGTGCGTTCCTATAAAATTATATGTGAACATACTGCAGCCTTATATGGTATTTATCCAGATGTACTTTCTGAAAATCATGTAAAATGTATGAAAAAAAAGAACATATTATTAAGCATTTCTAATACAACGCTGCCAATTATTTTCTTAATGTATCTAGCACATTTTATTGAGAGAATTAAAGAGATCCTGTATACTGAATAGATGGTGCATAAACATTTTTATTGCTGTATTTGCTGCTCGGTAAACCCAGCACAATTTCCATTTCATTAGGGAAAAGGATGTGAGAATATGACAGTTCAGTCTACTAGGGGGATATTTATGAAGGTGAATGCTTTTTAACACATTATCAATTAGGAAAAAGCATTTTTTTATATAGTTTTTGCCAATTTCTTAATATATTTTTGCAAAAGTCGATGGGAAAAATATTGATAATGCTGGTAACTATTGAAAATGAATAGCATTTAATCTAGCAAAAAAATTAAATTACAATTTGTGGATTTGATAACTTCCAATTTATTACAGTTTGACAGACCGTAACTTGCAAAAATTTTTGACCAAAAGTGTTCGCCTTCCTCAGCCTGGCGTTTAACCATTATTTCCTGTAGAGTTAATTTGGATACTTTGAGAAATTTGGTTACTTTTCAATGAAGAAATGGAATCTACTTATATATCGATATTGATAATTTATGGTATGGTAAAAATTGTCAAAATGTAACAATTTTGACAAATATAGGGTTAAATGGACCAATACACATTGACATCACTTCCTAATTGAACCTATAAAAGCACACCAATACACCCTGCATTACAAGTCAAACATGTCGACCTTTAATTTGGCAGGCAATTTGGCAGCTATTGGTGTCTTGGGCTTACTTTTGGCAGATGTGGTTGAGTCCCAGGAGGAGCTGCCCAAACAGAGTAACATCAGCTGTAACGGGTACTCCTCTGCCTTCTGCTGCATCTGCCAACCCAAGAAAGCTACAAAATAGAAAAAAGTAGCGTGTGTCCAATTAGAATCCCTTAGTTCAAAAATACTCCTCTCATCCCCTGTCACGATGTAGTAAATTCAGACCATTGTAGACCATTTGTACCAAATGTAGACCATTGTGAGTAACATCACCAAAATCACTGATATTTCTTTTTGGGTTATGCAACAATATGGGTACCATTACCAAGAGAAAGCAATAAACCAAGATGTAAACCCCAAAGTCACATATTTTATAAATAAAATTATACATATTATACATACATACACACAAATCTGATCATGAATGATATTTTTTCAAATTCAATGAAAACTGATCTCCCTTTCTTACTAGAGCTTATCTGTTTGTTGAATATTTCCAGAATGGAAGGAACAGTTAAATCCTATTAAAAGTAAATGGGGGCGACGACATATATTTCAATCATTTTGACTTTTTCCATTCATTTTGCCCTGTTTTGCTGTTAATTTTCATTTCCTTGTTGTTTTCAGTTTTACTGATTTATATAGGTTTGCTAAAAAATATTTGCTTCAAAAAACTTTTCAATAAATAGCGATCATTTGACAGGGGCAGACTTTGCAGCGTTTTTTTCTGTTAGTTTCAACTTTCATAACAGATGAACATTGAAATCTTTTTTCAAGGGGAAACATTTTTTGACTGTGGCTGGAATAACTCCATTTGGAATAATGACTTTACACCAGCCTGAGAAAATCAAACACTTGTAGGCCATAACATTGGCTTGTAACAGCTTCGTATATAGGTAAAAACAGCAATATTGATAAAAATGTATATTAAAATGTCCATATTTTCAATTATTTTATATGAAACAAATAAATAAGAAGTTAAATATAATGGATAATTATTTTAATTTTTAGTATTTTCAAAAATGTGCCTTTTTTTTGTAAGAGAACATCCAGGATACTTTAACTACAGTGTACTGAAATGCACTGCATTTACCATCTTATAGTTGGTAAAATCAGTCTTATTGTTGCCAATGATTTTTTCCCTGCTGTTTTGTTCTCACTAAAGAAAGTTTGAGGAGTTATTTATTTGGTTTATTTGGTTTGAAATTCTGCATATATAGCTCTTCTGCTATTACAGTAAGCACAAGTGAACTGAGGTGAAGCTCACAATGGCTAACTAAATAAGTGAATTTTTCATACAGCATTTTTTATATTCAGTTAGTCAATAAAGTAATCAACTAATGTACACATTATTTTCTGACAAGAACATAAGGGAAAGGGAAAATGCAGTTAATATTCACATATATCATGAGGTGCAAATGTTGGTAAGACTGAGATTGGCATTGTTTTTTTAAGCAAAGCTTGACAACCAATCCTGGAATCATAAACACCATGAAGACATTAACAAGAATTAAATTAAAATGGATATTTCTATGCTATAATAAAAACAACCAAAATGATTTTACAATAAACATTAAAGGAGTCCTTTGAAAAGCAGAACAGGTGGAGTCATGGGAAATGATTTCTGAATGGCCAATGGCAGAATTGTAGAGAAACCTGCTTACTCCAGCAGTGAGCTACTGCTCAAGCTCTCCTGAAATAATCTCTCCATGGTACGAGCATATTTAACCTCAAAAGATTGACCCACACAGCACAAATTGATAAATGTCAAAGTCAATCTGACTGCATCTCTGTTTGGTAGCGGTTTATTTCATATATATCATCAGCAATATAATCAAAGCACTGTAAGGGTTCAACTTTAGTTTCGGTACTGTTCACATCAAAGTTACATAGAAAGAAACATGAAGAAAGTAATTTGAACCATTATAAAAAAGGGATGAATTAGCAAACATATTATTTAAATTATATGGTATAGAATGAAATCATTTAAAACCATTTTTTGCAAATGTTGCCATTGGTAAAATGTCAGTTTACATGTTTCTAAGCTATTTTAAGTAAAGTACTGATTTCCAAAGCATTATCCCTATTGGTCAGGAGTGGGCAATTATTTTTCTAATGGGGCCGTGTGAAAGGTTTGGGTGGTTTTAGAGGGCCGGAGTGGTGTGCCTAGCTCGCTGGCGCCTATGGTGGTTGCCCCCCCGTTTTCACATGTTTGAATGGGCTGGTCGGAGATGGCTGAAGGGCTGGATGTGGCCTGCGGGTCATACAATGCTATTGGTAAAGCATTAAGAATTCCAACAGTATACAAAATAGTCACCCTTGGGTACAAATGAGAAAAAATGGGAGAGTTTCCAGGGTTTTTAGGACATATTCTATATTTTTACTATTTTTGATACCCATTCAGACAACTTTGAAAACAGTTTAAGATACTGCATAAGATTTTTCACCATCCTGTAAATTTCAATTGTTGACCTGATTCACCACTTCAGAGCAGTTTTCCGGGATTATTTTAACTGTGAAAAACATAGCATTTACCATGAGAATACTTTAAACTTCTACGTTCCTATTTCAAAAAAGGGATGCCCTTTGTACTATAACAGTGAATGAATACAATTAGATTTCTTAAGAGCATAGCTCATGAAAGAAAAATAGGTTACTGCTGTTCAAATGAAATATATGCCCAGAAAAGTGGCTTGTGATATAGTAGTTTCTCTTTTCTGGAATGTGTATGGATTAGCACAGTTGTTGCATAAACAGTCCACCCTAAAGTCATAGTAAGAAGTAATATGCAGGAAAGAATATATCCTTTGTCTCTTTTAATTCTTGCAGTCATGGGAAGGACAGTTAAATCTGTTTTAAGATGAGATGAGGTCATTCTCCGCAAGCTGTTAAAAACTGCAGGAAAAATCCATTACAATGTCAGCTCACCTGCAACAAAATATAGACAAATTCTCAGAAATGATCTGAAGTGTTCAAGTTTGTTATTGATACTTATAAAATATGTGAATTAATTTTAAACTCATTTTTTTTATTATTATTCAGTAAACTGAAACAAGTAAAATCTGAAATGCGTCAAAAGATAATAAATACATTAAATGCTTTCCTAACCAGAAAGTATTCATCCCATGTTTATAAAACACACAACTCTTAGAAGAAGAGACATGGGGCCTATTTACTAAAGTCGAATTGCTCATTATCACCCCGGTATCGCCATGTTTTTTGTGAATTTGGGTGATTTCGCCATAGCCTATTTATTAATATGCGGTAATAGCGCCGCTAGACCGTTATGCTCTTTCAAATCGGTGATATTGATATTGGTAAATTGCAACGCACCTATAATAGTAATTGTAGTGTTTCTATGTTGTTATCAATAATGGTATCGATGTTGATAATACAACAGCGGTTTCGCTTAACATAACTCAGGACTATAATCACACTTTTGCCCATTGAAAGTAATGAATAACGCCACCCAGAGAGTGGCGAAATATCAAGCAGCAGAAATAGCAAAAAAACAAACAATTACCTTAGTAGATAATGTAGAAAATACCGCAGGTGGGACGGACAGTGTTAAAATTGGTGATATCGATATCGCTAATGGTAAATCCGCAAACGTGCTACATAGCGATAAACACTGTGAAAGTGAGCTTTGGGGGTTTTGTTAAATAGGCAAAAATATCAATATCGCTAAAAATAGCCACTTTGAAAATTCAATTTCAAAGGGATAAACAATTAGACTTTAGTAAATATGTGAGATTGTTTAAAGAGAAATAAGATTCTTTAACCCTTTCACTGCCAGCTGATTTTTTTCTCGTGCACCCTGTATTGCCAAGCTGTTTTTAAGCATTTTGCGCTGTAGGTGTTTTACCAAAGATTTCACAGGGAAAGCAATATAATTTCCAGGAAAATTATATATTGTTTTTTTCAGCACACTTTGGGCTTTAACATGCAATGTCTCATTTCTCATTATTTTTTTGCTTCTTTATTATTTTGGGTGAAATACGTAAAAAAAAAAATTTAAAAATTAATATTTTCTCTTAAAACGGTCACTATTTTTAACAGAAAAAGTATGGTTT
>WMED01016200.1:0-13390 GCA_019650415.1 Pipa parva
ACGCGCAGCCCAGAAACCATTCCCCTGTATAAACGCGCAGCCCAGAAACCATTCCCCTGTTTAAACACGCAACCGGCAAACCATTCCCCTGTATAAAACTGATAGAAGCCATGTTGTATGTGTTGCTTATACAAATCCAACCTATTTCCATTGTTTACTATGGCATTTTAGCTATTGCAGATTAATTAAGTGCCCCAGAAAACCCAAGTTTAAATAAATTTCAAGTTAAATATACTTTCTAGTCTTAAAACTAAATAGCTGTGCTCATAAGTTGTATGTGTATTTTACTCAATAAAAAACCATTAAAACCTATGTGTTCTGTGGTAAAGCGCCTAGAAATGAAAAGTATTTAGACTAAACAGTGTTTTCATTAGGCAGTAAAGTATGACCTAACGTTCATATAAAGGTGAATAGTCAGTGGAAAAGACAGAATTGATTCTGCCAATTTTATATTTCTTAAAGGAATAATTTAACTTCCTTTTCCTAATGACTTGATATATTTATCTGGAGTATAAATTTCAGGGTTGAAAATGAGAAAATTCCCTTCCGAGACAGGTGGTGATAAATGATTCATCAGTTGGGTTTAAAAATGAACTGCTTGTCTTTCTAGAAAAAAAGTCATTTTTACATCTGATTGAATTCATTTTTTTAGGTGGAGAGTGGCAGTCATTTGACTGCCAATGATGGGATTAGAAATGAATGATCTTTTCTGTTGACAATATTCAGTTGGCAGTTGGCTTGTAGCTTTACTCATTTGCCTTTCACAAGACTGAAGTAAAGGAGGCAGTGGTGGGTTGGTAGGCAGGTATGAATTGTGAAATCTGCCTGCTGTGCCAACCCCTACAGTAAGGTTGTCTTATTCAGCATTATACTAATCAATGGTCAGAGGAGATACAGGGGGGTAATTTATCAAAGTGAGAATTTGACTGTCGAAGTGAACTCTCATCACTTTGGGTTGCTACGCCCTGATTCTCTACTACTTATTCACTAAACAAAGAATTCCCATAAAGAATTTGCAACAGCGTCAGAAGCAGTCTATTGTGTAGTGTGTGACCATCGTTAGCTGGTGAATTCGCCACATTGCAGAGTTTGCTGAATATGGGAAGTGGCGAATACACACTTTTACGAGACAATTTGGACTTTGACAAATAACCCCCACAGTGTCTTTATTGTGAAGTGTTATTTGATGGCTGTGGAAAGGCCATGGAGATTTGAATGGGAATTGGAAGCAACACTTTGCTTAACGTTATGTTGCCAGCAAGTAAGAAATAACAGAAGAAACAAATGGTTACAGATTCTACCCGCAACCTTTTCATCTTGGTGATTTGGTAATTTTTCCCACCATGAACTCCATTTTCTGCCTGCCAAATTATGTCAGCCAATACCTGTTGTGTCTTTTCTACCCACAATTCACTTCACATGTAGAGCATACTCACAATTCTCAGAAATGTTTACATTCGCAAAACAACCAGAAATCTTGAAATGAAATGAAAATTGAAAATGTAACAGCTGCATCAATTCATTTACTAACATTCATTTAATGGGCACTATAGTGCTGATATAACTGCACACATACATAGAAAACTCCTTTATACTAAGCCAATTGCTAACACAAATAGGTAAAAAAAAATTTAGGGAAGAAATAATACAGTGCTTGCTGTTTGTTTTCCTTAATTAGTTTTCCTGAGAGCTGACATTTTCCTCCCACCGCCCCCCTCCTTTTTCTGTTCTGCAAGTCAGGCAACATGAGAAGAAAAAGCTTCTTGACTGCTATTGGTTAAGCAGTGTTCTGACCTTTTGGCCACATAAATTAAGTTGGAATGCAGGAGATCACAGAGGGAAAGTTGAATTGTGCACATGTAGTAAGTAGGGCAAAAATGTCCGGGGGAGGGTACCATTTCATGGAAAACTGGTCAGTACATGTCACACACACACACTTCCTGGTGCAGGAATTTATCAGTGCTGCCTACTCAATCATTCTGCATCACATTAAACAGCTACTGGGGAGAAACACTTCTCATTAAGCTATAGTACTACATATGTAAAGATGTAATTTGACTATAGTTCCCCTTTAACATGGTCATTTAAATATTAATTCATCAAACATTCCACTCATTTCAGAAGTTCCTGTTGTTGCGGTTGTTTTTTTATTTAGAGCACATCCTTTAAAAATGAAATTTTTAACTAGTTATGTATTCTTGTTTCATTGTTACTGTTTCATCTGTTTATGATTGAATGCAGTGAACTATAGAGGATTGCTTCTGATTGGTGAGCATCACATGTACAAATTTCTATATAGTTCATAACTTACTAAATTGTTATTTTCCAAAATAAACTGTTTTTAAAGTGCACCTGTCACCTCAAAACACTAATACTAAATTAGGTTCTACTAATGAAATAAATGTTTTGTAAATATGTATGTGTTTAAAAAAATGTGCCTTTATACAGTGTTTCTCTCTGTCATCTTCCCTGTCAGCCTGACTTTTCTTTCCTGAGTCGGGTTGGGCGGGGCTAAACGAAGATTGACATTATAGCTTCTCCAATCAGATCCCTGCTAGATCACGATTTAAGGGAACTATAATGTCAATCGTTATTTAGACCCGCCCACCCGACACTTGGAAAAGAAAGGTCGGGCTGACAGAGAAGATGACAGAGAGAAATGCTGTATAAAGGTACATTTTTTAAAATACATAAATATTTACAAAAAACGTTTATAAGTAGAACCTAAATTAGTATTAGTTTTGAGGTGACAGGTGCAATTTATAAATATAAAATCTCCTACATTATTATAACATACCTTAGTAATCCTCCAGATATAATGACAATTTGGAAATACATAAGGCGGAAAATGATGTGAACTTTGCTAGCTTCATAACTGGATTATTACAGAAAGGAAAAATTGACTGCAGAGCTAGAAATAAACTGAAAATGGAAAAAAAACTAAACCTCATGAATCATGTTTTGATGTATAGTGAAGACTTTCTGTACTTTGCTTTGTATAATGGTCAGCCACATCCTGTTTGCAATGATGTGAGCTTGTAAATAATTGTTTTTCAACATCGCAGTACTGGAAAACAGAATTTACCATAAATCTTATCAAATAACAAAGATCCGCTTTGTTTGGTTTTTGATCCCATTTCTGGGGCTTGTTCAATGAAAGGCCAAACAGTCGCATAAAGGTGTGAATTCACATTTATTCACCACTTTCCCATATTCGGGTATTCAGCAAACTGTTCGAGACTAATTCGACAGTTTATGACAGATGCAGGCTTACAGAGCATTTGATGAGAATTCACTTCAGTCAAATTCTCACTTTGATGAATAATAACCATATATGTGTATAGTTTTGTTTAAAGTGGACCTGTCACCTCAACACTGAAATACTGAATTAGGTTCTGCTAATGAAATAAATGTTTTTTAAAAATATATATGTATTTAAATAAGTGTACCTTTATATAGCATTTTTCCCTGTTTGCCCGACTTTTCTTTCTGGAGTCAGGTTGGGCAGGGCTGCATGATGATTGACATTATAGCCCCTCCAATCAGATCCCTGATAGATCGTGATTTAAGGGATCTGATTAAAGGAACATCCACATCTACAATATCCCAAATGTCAGAAATCAACCAGCTGGTGTCCAGAGGCAGGGATGCCATTGCTGCTAATGGATCAGAATGTTTTGTAGTGTCACCTGGGCAGTCCGATCCTCCTGCTTTTCAAACCCCTTTCAAAAGCAGGCTGGAGATATGCCCCACCAGTATGCTTAATCCCCAGCCCATCAGGGGTTACAAAAACGGACTGCACTTCCTGCCGAAGAAGACCAGAGGTACCCAATGTCACCACCCCCCGCATCAGATTGATCTATCAATGCGATGGTGCCAGTGGTGCACCACCACAGTGCCTTCCTAGTGCGACCGTGTGCTTCCCTACATTCTCAGCAATGTGGTGACATTCAGTGGTGCAGTGGTGACATCATCACGCTTGCTGGTGCATCATCTGGAAGAGGTCATGAACTACAGAGGTACAGGAGGGAAGAAGCACGTCATGTACATTCACTAGTGCAACAGCTCCTTTCTCCACTAGCCACCAATGAACATGGATGCTCCTTGTCACCTACTCAGCCTAATGCAGTACTGGCTTGTGCCAGGATAGTTGCAGAGACTTTAAAGCCTAGAGACTCAGCGCATGCTATCCGCCATGCACCAACATGAGTATGAGTTATCCAGAGTGTGGAATAATGATGGGGATGGGGGGGATGTAGTAATTTAATGGCTACACTGCAACTTATTTTAGGCAAGTTAGAAAGTGCTGGTCAGGTTATCTTGACAGCCCCCTATCCTTCCTTAAGTATGCGTTAGTGGGAATAGTGGGGCACAAGGACAGCCTTGTGCTGGCAGCCAGAGGAGCACGATAGGTGCAAGTGCTTGTTGTTTTGAATGTGCACACAGCACAGTATCTGTGAATTCTCAGTTATGTGAGTCTGGCATTTAGACAATGCAAAAGCATTGCAGCATACCATAAGCGATTGGGTCCATTGGTTTTTAATATACGTTATTGGTATCTGAAATTGATTTCTGGAAATTAGAGGTTTCTTCCTTTTCAGTTACTTAGAGCTTATTTGGCGTGCTCATAAGGTTTATGGTGCCAATTTCTGGTCAAACTACGACGAGCAGATTTGCAGAAAAATGTCAAATAGGCAGGGCATGCACTGGGATTGCCAGGATATAGGGTTATGGTTATTTGCGATGACCCCTCATTACCCTTTAAGTTCGTCCCAGCAGCCATTTCCATCAGTGGGGTCGCCAGCACTGCATAGAAAGGGGTATGTTGGCTTTTTAATGAAAGACACTGCAGATGGTATTCCAGCTGTAGATTTCATCATGAGTGTTCCTTCTGTGGTGGGGCCCACCCGGCAGTATGATTTTTTTCAGAAGGCTAAGTTGGGAGGGAGTAAGGCAGTCCCCAATTTTTGGCAGTATTTAAGCGTTGCCTAACTGCCTGTGTTTTATCTCCTTCCTCTTTTGGGAAGAATTCATTCAGAGTAGGCGCGGCTACATTATCCAATAGCCTTGGTTTTGGTGAGGATGAGATAAAACACATAGGAGGGTGGTCTTCTATGAGGTATAGGAGTTATATTCGACCTGAATTATCATAATATCTTAAATCCATATTTCGTTTTTGGTCTCCCCCTGTGTGTGTATGGATCCTAGGCTGTTCTTAAGAGGGCTTTAGCTTGCCCATATGGTCAACAGCTAGGCATACCCAGGCAAGTAGCAAAAGTGTGATGGAGGGGTATTGGGTGTAGAACCAGGTGTTGCACGAAATATGTCAACTGAGAGGTACAAATCCTAAAATCTTACTAGTACATGCTGGTGGAAATGACTTAGGTCAATATAAGAATGTTAATCTGATTTACCAAATTAAGCAAAACCTTGCTTCTTGTTACGTGCAAGTGCCAGGACTGGTTCCTATACGTGGTAGCCAGACTGACCAGGAGCCCGGGATTTTGTAAGCCATTGAAAAATGCAGGAGGAACTTAACATTGCTGAGTCAGCTTTCATATGGAGCATTGGTGGGATTGCCATCCGTCACCGGGAACTTGGAAACCTTTCTTAGCTGAGAAAAGATGTTGTAAATTTCAACAATATAGGCCTGGACATATTAAATATGGGTTTTTCAGGATGGGATTGAAGGAGCCCTGTCAGTTTGGGGGTGAAAATGTGCCTAGAGGGTACATTGGCTGCATTTTCAGTGGACGTTGGTGTACTGACAGAGCTCTTTTAAGCCTGGTGAGTTGTGATTAATTGGGGTGTAGCCTGTAGCTTACGGCTTAGGCTGTGCCCTAGTTGGTCTGAGACTCCTGGAAGTTTGGTGTTGCTTCATGCCAGTTGCCGTTGCTACTGCAGGCATAATGTGTTGGTAAGGTTTTATATATATATATATATATGTTTTAGTGAAGCTGTGGCCAATTTTCTACCACAAGATTTGTTATTATTTGGTCAGTAGATGTGGGTGCCACAGCTAATAGTGTTGTGGTTGGATTTTTATTGCCATAATTCTGGTCTGTCTATCGTCAGCAAGTATAAAATATTCACAAAAGTAATAAAACTTTTCACATTTCAATGTTTCACAAAAGTGCTCATGTAGTCATGGAGACAAACTGAATTGGTAATGAGTAATAACAGGGTGTAACAGGGTTTTTTTATTTAAAAAAAAAAAGCACATGGTGAAAAAACACAGAAAATATGTGTTAGATATTACAGAAAGAAGACTGGACCTCATTATTCTGATGCAGTCAGTGATCAATGTATTAATGTAAACTCCTACAAAATACAAGCAAAGTAAGCAAGCGGGGCTTATACAGTATATGGGCACAAGGACCTAACGTAAATACTGTGTCAACCCCGCCTCCTGCTTTTATAAACAAAAACCACAATTATATCATTCCAAAAAACAGAAGTAAAACATGAGATTTGACTGCCCTGATATTTCCATTTACGTACATATTACCTTTTTCCAGACAGGTGTTGGGTACATAGGTATAGTGCATCTGGATACAGTTTGGAAATAACAGAGTCTTGCTATACATTCATTGCTTCATTGTTATTTAGAAACGATCTGCTTGTACATTAGGACATTTCGTTAATCATTGCTTCATAGGAAAAATTCAGTAACAAGAAGCGCTCTAGCAGATATTCCCCTCTATGGTATGCCAGTGTTTTTTCACCATGAGCTTGTTTTTTTAAATCATTCAGAGGAAAATTCAAAAGTTTGAACCCTGCCTTAAACTGGACTTGGCTCTGAGGGTCTACATTGGGGCCTCAGTGCTCTTTGGTGTCATCTGAGGGTCTATATGACAATCTTGGGCTATGTGGGGCAATCTGGGTTATACAAGACAGGGCTGTTGTGTAGCAATTGGAGGCTCTGTGAGGCAATTTGGGGTTCTGCAGATCATCCATGAGTCTGTGGAGCTCAGGAAACCACGGTGGAGCCCCTGGAGGTTCAGTGGGGACAAGATATTTCGTATTTACACAGATTAGGCCAGAGGGCCTGTGTGTGAGGTATGTGGGGAAATCTGGTGCCTAGAAACTAATGGAGCACACTTGAGGGCCACATAGGATGCATCGGGAAATGGGAAGGATTTATTGTAATATAATTCAATGCAGAGATGTTCAAGGCGTGCATTATAAACACAGGAGAGGCGACAATAACAGGAAGTGGAACGCAGACGCACATACACTTTGGGGTTTTTACTAAAATCTCCAGCAATTGTCAGCATACAAAGAGTCACTTTAAATTTACCGAAAAGCAAAAATGTGTCTAAACATCCCTTGCTGGAAACCATGAAAACAAATAAAGCAGCACTGGGGTGAAATAGGCAAAAATAATAAAGTGTTGAGGTAAAAAATATTTAAAGTGAGGAAAAAGCAGAAAGTTTGCGTTTTACTGCAGAATTATCCTTAAGAAGTGTGATTAATGTAGCTACAATCCTACTATCGACACTTGCCATAGTTTCTTTTTCTTTGTGTGTTTTGAAGAATTTGAGCTAAATGTAAAAAAATAAGAAAAAATCCTTGGATTTGCCTGCAGTTTACAGGCAGTGCTGTACCGCTACCGGTATAAATGTATATAGCCAAAGGGGAGTTAAAGTGTTAAAGTCACAGACCGGCTGGTGCTAAATGTCAATCAGTCTATGACTAGCTGGAATGCTCCCCAGGTAGGTGAATTAGCTTACTTTTTAGGCTGCCCAAGTCTACAGCTTAGATGGCAGGGGGGGATTAGGATCCCCCCAGCCCTCTGATCCAAAATTTATGTGTAAACTGTGTTGAAAGACTTATTGAGACTTATATACACACATATGCAGAACTGGCTAGTTCCCTAGACTTGGAACGTTCATCAGGTAGGGAGAGTGCCTGCAGTGAGGCCGCTCTACTGTTCTTCCAGTATTGAAATGAAGAGCTCAGTCAGCTGTAGGATGAGCCCCCTGCCTTTTTGAATGACTAAATGTAGCTAGTGACAGTATGCCTGCCAGTATTTTTAGTTAAATCAATAGACTATGGGAAAAAAGAAAAGCTTTTTTTTTTTTTTTGTTACTATTTTTATGTCATGTTAACCTGACGAAAAGGATTTCAAATTCATAATGTTCCTTTCAAGAAGGGAGATTGTGGGTGCTTTAAATAGTAGGTAAAGAGAATGTAAAATAAAAATGGGTATTATCACAAACATACATACAAACTTGCACTGGTATTATAACCTATAGCAACCAATCACTGATGATCTTTGTTCAGTTTACTGGAGTTTGTGTTATTAACAAAGTGCCTGATTGGTTCCACTGGTACCAGTAAAAGTTTGCACTTATCTTTGTAAATAGACTTCAAAGAAGGAAATGGGCAAAGAGAACTGCCAAGGCTAAGTTATCAAAATGAGGGCAGCGAAAGGAAGAAAAAAGGGGTAAAAAGTGGAAGATGGTTTTAGAGAAAGTGGAGGAGAAAATATAGAAAGTATCAGGACGGATCAAATGGAAAATATTTCATGCAAAATTTTAAATAAAATAAATAATAAATTTTATTAAAAAATTAATAAATAAATGTTTTAAATAATAGAGGAAGCTAAAAGTAGAAATCATGTAAATTTTTCATGAACATTGAGGGGAAGTCCCAAAAGGAGTGAGGAATTCCCAGTGAAGCTCGAAATCGACGTCATGTAGAGACTCGACAATAAAAAAGAGAGGAGGAAAGTATCAAAGAAAATAGTGGAATCATTAGTATTAAAGGTGAAGTAAACAGACTAGGTAAAGAGGAAGTGGAAAAAAATGTTTAATAAGAAACAGAATTGGTTTTGTTTAAAGTAGGGTATGTAATAAGACTAAGGTGGATGGGTGGTGGATGGGAATATACAAATGTATATGTTTATAATGCAATGAATGCCAGAGTAGTTTCTGCAATTTCATGAACATTCAAGTATCACTCTAGCAATGCACTTCTTGTATATTGAGAAAGCAACTGGCCAGAGAAATCTGGGGTCCCTTACAGACATAATGTAACATGGCAGCAAAATGCAGGCTTTTGCTATTTGGTGATCATATGATGAATGTCCATATGAAGAATGAAAACAATTAGGCCAGTAATTAATAACTGTTTCCCCCTACCAATTGTATACAGGGTGTTTTTCATGGAAAACAGTTCATTCTTAAGCAGTTTTTTCAATCCAACTATAAACCTTTTTCACACATGCCCTAATGCATCCTGATAATGAGTTCATTTGAACAGCTTTAGGATAAGGCCGCATAGGAGTGCCTCATGAGTATATTATAGGAGTGTCACTTCAAGCCAGTGACACTTAGCATTTCTGAGAAATAGTCATGTCCTTGTGAATTCAGACTGGCATTTTACTTGGTGAATTATTTCAAGGAGTGTTTATAGATCTTAATACACCAAATAAACACAGTAGTCATATAAACAAAGTACGCACTCCCACATATTATTACATAGTATCTTTCTCTTTAATACTTAAAGTACAAACATACAGTTGTTAAAAACAATTAAAAAGAGAACAAATCTCTGACTACTCAAATAGGCACCCAGTACCCCATAAATACAGTAATAATATCTGTTGCAATAATCGTATTATTTCACCAGCCTAACCACATATAGATAGTAGTATAGATGTATCGTTCTTTCTGTAGATCTTGAATAACAATAATCTAAACATCAAATTGACATTTAAGTATTCCTCTTTAAAAGTAGACTTTCTAGATGTTAAGGTTAAAAAAGAAAGGGGAGGCTGTCTAGTTATGGATCTTTATAGAAAGCCCAGTGATACTAACAACCTTTTATTATTTAGCGGTTTTCATCTAGGGCCCATGAAAAACTCTATACCTAACGGAAAGTTCCTCGTGGAATAGTTCCTAATGGTGTGTATAAATTATAGTAAGAATGAGGACTTTGAGTGTATTATTTCTAAATGTTAGTCCTTTTAGCACTGCACCCAATATTAACAGAATATTGTTGACCTTGGCAGCGTGCACATCCCACTCTATTGTGTTTTTAATGTTTATGGATCTTGACTGCCGTATGGCTTCAGGAGAAGAAACACCATACTGCTACAACTTGCCCTGTTTTTGTTTACAAAATAGAGTGCCATGTCACAGAGAGAGAGAGATTAATGACTACCTCCTTTAATAAAACCCCACTATCTCTCTAATTCATTTATTGACAGTAATCTTTTCTGGAATTGCTTCTGTAAATATTCCTTCTACAAGTCCCCAAATTGATGAAGGACAGATTTTTCTTTTTTCCTGGTTGTTATCTTTCTGACTGGTTCCCTTATTTTACTGGCTTGTACCACTATCAGGTTAATTGTTCCAACTGTGACATGTGTACAGTGTTGTAGTGTTGTAGCTGTCAGTGCTGCACATTTTTTTTA
Organism: Pipa parva; assembly: GCA_019650415.1. NCBI lineage: Eukaryota > Metazoa > Chordata > Amphibia > Anura > Pipidae > Pipa > Pipa parva. Next base: position 10,424 of record WMED01016200.1, read on the forward strand.
AACTGCAGCATTCATACACAGCACTAAAATACAATGTGAACCTGGCCTTACTATAACTTAGGGCAGTGATTTTCAACCGGGGTTCCGCGAAACCCAAGGGTTCCGTGAGGACAACCCAGGGGTTCCCTGACACTCTGCATGCAGATAGGCAGGTTAGCCGGGATACGTTCCCGATCACTGTCAGGCAATACCGACGTCAGCAATCAAGACTGTATCCTGGCTAACAGTGATCAGAGAAGGGGTTCTGTCAGTAGAGTAGTGATCAGAGTAGGGGTTCTGCTTCTGCCAGTAGAGTAGTGATCAGAGAAGGGGTTCTGTCAGTAGAGTAGTGATCAGAGTAGGGGTTCTGCTTCTGCCAGTAGAGTAGTGATCAGAGTAGGGGTTCCTCCAGTAGAGTAGTGATCAGAGTAGGGGTTCCTCCAGAAATCTGATGACACCAAAGGGTTCCCCTGGAGAGAAAAGGTTGAAAAACACTGACTTAGGGGGTAATTCAGCAATGTGCAAAGTGAGCTCTGGATCCTTCGTATCACTTTGCACATGCTGTTATTCGCTCGCGGACATCAGTGAACGCTTTAAAGGGTTTCCAGTCTTGACGAGACCACTCGAGTTGCTTCACCGAGACTGGAATCCCTTTAAAGTGTTCACTGATTTCCGCATGCCGGACATCAGCGAGCACATAACACCATGTGCGAAGTGATGCGAAGGATCCGGAGCTCACTTTGTACATTGCTGAACTACCCCCTTAGTGAGAAGCGTTTCTCCTCAGTAGGTGCAACACCTATTTTAAGGTGATGACACTTAATAAAACAATAATAAAATCAAACAATGGTGTTGATAAATGAATTAACGATGTGTTGAAGTGAGAATAATATAAGAAATCCAACAGTGATGAAGGTGTTGGGGGCTGATTAACCCCTTTTGTGCCCACACTCACCAGATAGTGCTGGAAAGAGAGCACTAAATAATTGACTGCTTTGTCACAAATTGGCTCCTTTAAGATCCAACTCAGAAGTGAGAAATCATTTTCAATGCCACAGGAAAAAGAAAGCAGATATGGTGTAGTACAGCTTAAACTTTGAACAACTTTATTAGTACAGGTTGTACTCACATTTGGATAAAAAGACAAGTGCTTGTCAAATAGGATTAAAATGTCCCTCCAACAGTAAACAACTCTGCTCGACGCGTTTCGCCGACCAACAGACGTCAGCTTCTTCAGGAGATTCAGAGTAGTGCCAGTGGAGGTAACCAGGGACTTTTAAATGTGCGATTTCGTTACTTCTGGGTGTGCGCAATGACGTCAGACACTCTGATGTCATGCGCACATGATGTGTTCCAGCCAAAAGGAAACGTCGGCTGCTGTGCGTTTCAGCAAATAAAAACATTAATATTTACAGTCAAAGGTAACATACCCTTCATTAAAATAGCAATCTCGGCTTGGCAGCATTCGGCTTACAATATTCTGAAGGTTTAGAAGTTCAGAGGAATAATAAAAAATCGATCTTTATTTTGTGTATTGTACATTGGGGATTTTACAGGGTTGAGAATAAAAGGGCAAGTAAGATCTTCCAGTAAAAATAAAAATGCATATTTTATAAGAAAAAGAGGATGATTAATAGATAATCAGATGATGTATCATAAGTTAATCAAAAGGGTGTATAAAAAATATATATAAATAATAAATTATAAATGATAAAGCAGTATACATTTTTATTATTTAAAAAAAATTTTATATTAAAATAAAAATTTTTTATATTATTTAAAAAGTTTATTAAATCTAATTGAATGTGTAAAAATCATTAGGATATGTGAAGTATAAAATTAAGAATACACTTTGTCTAAAATTATAGACCTGGGTGCAATTAGACAGGGCTGTATAATGATCCTTGAGACCGTTGTTTTAATGAAGGGTGTACATTCAAATGAAGTAAAGAAAAAGACATAACTTTGACGTACTCAGACGGGACTATTTTAAGGACTACTGAAAGGGGTCACTGGAAAAAAACAAAACTATTGATGTTGATGCTCCTTCATAGGTTACTATATGTATATTAATAATTTATTTAAGGACTGTGATTTTTTTCTAGAAAGCAGCTAAATCTAGGTCTATATAAAGACCCCTAGGTGCTAAACTATTAGATTTATATATCCAGTATGCCTCCCTTTGCCTCAGTTTTATCAGTTTGTCACCACCAATTAATTTGTTGGTAATCTGTTCTACCACGAAGAACTTCAAACTACTGGGATCTTTATTATGTTTTTGTGCGTAGTGTGCAGAAACGCTGTGGTTCTTTTGGCCTTTTCTGATGTTTCGTAGGTGCTCACTGATACGGGTACCTATTCTTCTTTTTGTCCTTCCTATATATAATAGGTTACAAGGACATAGTAATGCGTACACTATGTAAGTATTATTGCAATTGTAACATTGTTTGTTCGGAAAAAGTTTTTCCCAGTCTTTTCTTTGTTTGTTATTCATGACATGTTTGCAGGCTACACATCTCTTGTTTGCACACTTATATGTGCCTTTATTTTCAAAATTCCTGCTTATTATGTTTGTACTAACAGTATTTTTAAGGCGTGACGGGGCTATTTGCCCTTTGATACTTAAGCCTTTTTTTTATAAATAAATTGTGGTTTGTCTGGTAGGTGTTTCCCTAAAACCTCATCTGTCAATAATATGTCCCAATATTTGATTACCGTATTTTCCGGGCTATAAGGCGCACCGGAATATAAGCCGCACTTACCTTCAGGGAGCTTCCATCAGGGCTTCGTCCACACACAAGGCGTACCGGGTTATAAGGCGCAGCGTATGACGATATCCGGTTCATGAATATTCACTGCACTTAATTACCTACCTGAAGTCTGCCGAAGTCTGCCTGATGCCTGCCCGAAGTCTGCCTGATGCCTGCCGCCTGCCATGCCTGCCCGATGCCTGCCATGCCCTGAGGTCAGTCCATAGATTAGGCGCAC
>WMED01016201.1:0-11835 GCA_019650415.1 Pipa parva
TCCAAAGCCAAAATGATAGAAAACATAATCAGAAAAGTGCTGGAATATTGTAAAGTGTGATGAGGTTTTACAGGTCCATCTATCTGATGTACCCCAATTTATTTATAGATGGGGATTTTCCATCAAAGAGCAGGTCCACTTTAGATGGAATTTATTATAATTGTGCATTTCTTATTTTTGAAAGAATGCTAGGGAAAAAAAAAACCCATTTTTTTAGGATTCTCAGTGAGTGCAAGTTATGTGACTGCCCCCCACTTTTCAGTCTGCCAGTGCCATTTAACTAGTAGTGTAACTCACAATTGTTATATTGGGTGCAAGCTGTGTGCCTACTAAATGTGTTTAATTATCTGGTGTATAAACACAGCTGTATATGACATCAGGCCTGAGAGTTTACCGTGAGTAAAAACCTTGTTAAACTTTTGTACATCTATTTTAGCTAATAACAAAAAGAACGTACTTCACACTGACATGGAAAGGATTCTAGAGCTTATATTGAGTTGTTATGTGAAATAATCCGAATGTAAATAAAGTTTCCTGAATGAATACTCATAATAGAACTGTAATTACATGATGGCTAGTTCAGTATCTTTTTTTGTGATATTGTCACAATAACTCACTGAACAGTGACCCAAAAAAATCCCATGTCTGAGAATGAAACAAACAGTTTTTAGTGTTATGAAATATTAAAATATTTCATTTGTAAAAAAGACAAAGCACCCGAAGGAAATATAAAAAAAAAAACTGATTGTTTTTAAACGTATTTTATAATTACTAAAGAAACATCTGTTTTACTGATCTCATTGTATTCCTATCATTTACTGCTCATCATATAGTAATTATGATATATGATTATTGGTTTAATGACATTATTGTTTTTAAGCTGTTTATGAAACATCTATTATACTCAATTCTCCTGGCCCCTGTAATAGAATTTCAAAGCAGCAAAATTAAATTTAATTGATTTGGACCCTTGCATTGAATTAAATTTATAGAGAGTGAAATGAATTGCACATGGTGGGAGCAACTAGGCTTTGCTGTGCTGACATGCAGTTATTTTCTTTTTACAAGGAAAGCTCTGCTGTGACAGCTAAACCCAAAGGAGAACAAAAAAACTAAAGAAATAAAGGTCAGTTACTTGCTGCACCTCTCGAGTAACAAGTGGAATTGTAGATGACCATCATTTTCAGTTGTTTGAATGTTTGTTACAGCAGATCATTTAATAACACTGCTTTTTTGAGACTCAAGGGGGTTATTCACTAAAGTCCGAATTGTTGCATATAGTTGCGAATTCGCCAGATAAAACAGTGACAATAGGCTGCTACTGTCGCAGTCGCGCCTTTATAATGAGAATATTGTCGCAGTCACGACTTTATTATGGGAAAATTGTCGCAATCTTAACATTAAAAAATGGTCACGACTTAACAATGGGGAAATTGCCACGGATTTGCTATGGGAATCCGCTGTTTGAGAATTCGACAGTCGACTTCGCACCTTAGTGAATAACCCTCTTGGTTTCCTAAAAGTGCTCCTAAATGCAGAGCCATATGACTTTTTAAAGATAGAAATAGTAACTTGGTGGATCCCATTCAAAATAAATTTATGCTACTTTTATTATTACTAGAAAAAATAAAATATTTTTGTGTATGTCTTAACATTATGTACAGTATACTACTTAGCAAACAAAAATCATTGCCATTTGGAAATTTATAGAGGGCAGTTTTTCATCAACAGGGGCAATCGTTTACAGAGTTCTAGTAACCCATAGCAACCAAACATTACTTGTCTTTCAGAATTATAGTTCCCCTAAACCAATAAATACGAAGAGCTGATTAGTTGCTGTGGGTTACTAGTTATCTAGAAGGGTTACTAGGTATCTTGAAAGGTTACCCCATTGATGAATTTCCCTGAAAATGAAAATATATGGCAGACATAAACTGTCAAATTAAGTTTGAATTTGCCACATCGCAGAAATAATGAAAAGAAAATGTACCACTTTGCCTAACAATCCAGCTACAATTTGATTATTCATCAATTTTTCAAAGTGACAATTCCCAAGAATGTTGAGAACCCAAGGATTGCTATTGGCAGAGGTTCTATTACTATTCTAGCAATATTTATTCAAATTCTCAAAATGTGTTGACTTGGAAGAGAAGTTGAAATGACCACAACCAAACTTTATTAACTCAGCTTTTTCATCAAATTCAATATCACCACATAAACCTTATAATAAAGTAGAATGATTTTCACAACTTTGTTTTGAAGCTGAACAAACCCAATCACCACCTTTCCTTTTATGCCAGCTATTACTGATTTCTTGGTGGGCCATTAATAGAAGGCAGCCATAAACAAACTCTAGTCCCGGTACCCCATGCCTAGAATGTGACCAATTCAGTACACCTCCCACAAGTGACTACACTAGGAAAGCATTTACTCCTGCTACATTTTAAAATTCCATGGTTGTGATGTTTTGGGCCATGAGAGCTCAATGACTGTGATATCTTACTAACCACCTATAGCAGGGGTCTGCAACCTATGGCTATTGAGCCAGATGTGGCTCTTTTGAAGGCTGCATCTGGCTCTTTGACTGTAACAAGCGGTGCTCACATGCAAGCACTGCTCGTTACAGTCTGTCAGTTAATCACTAGCAAGCGCTGTAGAGACAAAGCTCTCTCAGCACTTCCGGGTTGCTAGCCAATCCGCAGCTGCTGACATAACCAGCTTCCAGGTTGCTAGCCAATCTAGAGCAATTGACATCACCAGCTTCCGGGTTGCTAGCCAATCCGGAGCCACTGACGTCACCTATGTGATGTCACATATGACATCAGCGGCTCCGAATTCAAAAGGGCTGAGCAGAGATGCCTGTATATGGCTCTCTCAGCCAAAAAAGTTGCTGACCCCTGACCTATAGAATGAAGAAGAAGGAAAAAATGAGGGGGATTTCCACCTTACACTATATGCAGATGGTCTGAATGGCTCCACCTCCTGGTCAAAGGAAAATTTCTCATACATTTACTTCAGAATTCACAGGAGCCGGCAGGTAAGAGTCCCAGCAAACCCCAATACTCACAGTAGGAAAAAGAACAAGCTGCTCAACTGAATTGCCATTTGGTGGATATCCCCATTTATTGTGGAGTGCACAAAATCCCAATGTTTTAGGGGGCATTATCTTCCCTTCATTACCTTCACCTGACAAAAGGAGGTTAACACCACCTAAACGTTGTGATTTTGTGCACTCCACAATAAATAGGGATGTTTCCTTAATGGGAATACAGTTGACCATTGTGGTCTTTTTCCACCTCCTGCTCCCTACAGTGCCTTGCCTTTTCACTAAGATGCACTATTAGCATTACTTTTAGTACCCCCAGCAACAAATCATCTTAAGATAAGCTCCTATAATGAATGAAAAGAGCATCACAGGCAGGCCCAGTGATAATAATGGAAAATGTAAATTACTCTAAAAATGCCTTTTTTGTTTAAGGCACTTGCTCTTGGTAGTACACGGAAAGCTGTACTGTAACAACAATTGGAGAATCAAAGTTAGATATCCTTGCCATAAATATAACTGAATAATTTTAGTACAGTATTAAAAGAAGGAAAAGCTCACATTTTTATTTATTTTATACATTCTTAAAAAGGCTGATATATTTCAAGCTCAGATATACAAACTAAGAACTCCAAGATACAAGGATCATCGATAAATAGCAAGATTCTATATCTTTCATTTGGGGTCTTTGAGTTCTCTGTGTGTGGCAAGATTTACATTTCCATAACATGAATTGTGCATCAGAGAATTAGACATCGGTAACCATGGAGTACTGCAATAAGAATTTGTGGATGTTATCAAAAGGTCTTCCATAAATATATCTATTTTAATATTATTATATGGCTCCTTGTAAAATTGATGGATTTGGTAGAAAAAGGCTGCCGGATTTTTGAACTCGGACAGCTCTCAAATCGCATATAATATTATATTGTTCATGTTGTTATTTGGATTAAAGTTTGTAAAATGAGTTTATTTAAAACTTGTTCTATGAAACAGTGCATCTCTAGGGATTCCCTTAATGCTTCCTCCAATATGCAATGTAAATAATTAATCTACTGTATTTCATGCAGATAAACATTAAGCAGCAAAGGTCTTTCAAAGTTCAATACTTAGTGAATAATAGAGATGCTCACAAATAAGATGTGCTGTAATGATTTTAAATATGTAATAGAAGTGACATGAATCTAATTTAAACCACGCTGTTGAGAAACAAAAATGGACTTCATTTATGAAATAATTATGGCTAGCTTGTTCAGTTTTTTTCTTTAATGATGCACTCTGTAATGGTCAGTCCCAAAGAACCTTTCTAAATATTCCTAATAAATTAGAAAGCAGCATAAACAAGTTAGACTTGGAAAGTTAACAAAAGCTAAATATTCCAACTGTTCACAACAGTAATTACATTTGTGTGGGCTGTGGAGCTATTCTAAGATTTGTCAAGGACGTGCTTTTGTAGAGGTCAGTGTTCAGTCTCATTTCACCCTACTGGTATGACTCGGTTTCCTCCATCACAATAATGTTACTCCTGTGAGAAGGCAGTCCCTTAAAGAGATTTCCATTCTACTTGTATGGTTTAGTCTTCTGTATCACAGTAATGTGACCCCTGCTTTAGCAGATTATTTCTACCCTACTGGTATTGTTCAGCTCTCTTTATTACAATAATGTTACTCCTGTGGGAAGGCAGTCCCTTAAAGTAATGATTTCCACCCTACTTGTATGATTTAGTTCTCTCTCATTAATATTAACTCTGTAAGAAGGCATGTCTGTAGGAATTGTGTAACTTCAGTCTTGTTGGTGATACAATGAGGTGCAGCACAGGGGAGAAGAAGGCACTTAGAGGAAATTGCTCTTTCTATGCTAAACACCTGCCATCTTGTGTGAAGCAAATCATGCGAAGAGTAAGGTTTATCTGGACAAATAAATAAATGGCCCAATGCTGTCACTAAAAGAAGTTGTTTCTAGATAATAAGATTGGTTCTGTAATAGAATGCAGTAGGAAAAATAGTAATAGAACAGCTGCAGCTACAAGCAGAGGTACTGGGATTATTCTACATTTGTATTAAAGGCTGCATAACAGGAGACCAAAAACAGTGTACCTGGCACCCAAATCTGTGAGAGCGTAGGGTTCATCTTTCTACAGTCTGGATGCAGGTGCTCATAAACTGTAACAGAAAGTTCCTAATGTATTATCAAATGCATGTGAATAGACTGCATAAATGATTGTGGGAAATGAAGGCACTGAAAACTGGTATGGAATAATATTGACAAGGCAATTATTTAATGAGGTCTAGTAACCCATAGCTACCAATCAGAAATTAGCATTCACTGGTGTAGGGGAGCAAAAATAATTAAATCCAGCCCCTTATTGTTCACTACGAGTTACTAAACCTCAGAAAATTAACACATTTGCACTTTTTAATTCAGAATCAAAAGTTGGGAGTTTCCTGCAATTATATTGTGCACCCTGGTTAGTTATTGTGTAACTAATTAGGATTAAGATTCACTGTCATGCCTTCAGCAATGTTTTATTCATGTCTTTATTCTGAATGTTTATTCATTGTCTGCTGTTCCATAGTAATGTATGGTAATGTCTCCCTTTAGTGACCTTCCTATTCCCATAGCAAGTCGCCTAGTTAGTAGACTTAGAACTTTGCTATAGCTGCTTGTGAGCCACTGTAGTTTTCCACATGTACCTAGGAAGTCAGCCCTATGAGGAACCATATTTGCTATGTGTGTTGAAGAGGTAACATGATCTTTCTCCAACCATATTTTCTGAGCCTAAGGCAGCATTGCTGGTATGTAAATATATTATTAGACATCATCCAGCTTTACAGACCCCCATTAGGTTATATATTTATATGTTTTATCATTGCTACAGTATATACTGTATGTTGGTAAGTATTGTCCATGCATGCTTTCACTGCCCTGCTGTTTGCTCTACCTGAAGTTAGGATGTTAGACACTGCATATGTACATATCCCTCATGTTGTGTGGTATTGACATTGCACAGTGTAGTGTGTTTTCACATACGTGTTATTTCCACTGTGTATATTGATCAGTTTATTATGCTGTTTACCATGTCATTTAGTAAATTATTGTTCTTTTGTGCTCCCCAGTTTTACCCCACCCGAGCAATAAAAGATAAATTTGGACCTTAGGCTCCTGTGTCACTGAGTTGTTCTGGGTGGAGTTTTTCTGGCTGTTACAATTATGCCCACTGCACTCATAAGGAGGACAGCAAATTCCAGGGGGTTTTAACTAAAGTCTGAATTTGACTGTCGAATTCTCAAACAACGGATTCCAAGAGCAAATCCATTACTGCGACAACTCCCCCATTGTAAAGTCGTGACAACGACAATAATTCCATAGTAAAGTTGCAATTGCGACAATATTCTTATTATAAAGACAAGACTGAGACAGTCGCAGTCTATTGCGACTGTCTTTAGCTGGAGAATTCACACGTTTATGCGACAATTTGGACTTTAGAGAATAACCCCCTCACTGTATATGTATATGAACAATGAAGTTAGCTTTGACAGTTGTATGCTTTTAGTTTACAAAGCAGATATATATATTGATAATATAGTTATGTATTCCTATTGTATTCTCTCTTAGGGCCTAATTCACCATTGTGCGAAGTGAGCCACAAAGCCTTTGGCTCACTTCGCAGATGGTATTATGTGCCCGCTGATATCCTGCACGCGGACATCAGCGAGCGCATAACACCATGTGCGAAGTGAGCCGAAGGCTTCGCGGCTCACTTCGTACAATGGTGAATTAGGCCCTTAGATGGGATTGTATTTTACTCCTATAAGACCAACCATGCAGGATCCATATGCTCACAATGAATTGAATTTTACATACCAGGTAAACCGTAGATTCTGTTCTGCACAGTTCATCATAAACTGTAAAATGGAAGTGTCACAGTAATGCCTTAAAGTGATTTTATAAAATGTTTCCAATATTTATAAACGAATTAAGTTACAGATAGGTATAACAGCATCATTTAGTATTTCATGCATTTTTATTCATAGGGTATAGTGCTCATTTAAAGGTCTATAAAAATAAATAAAATTTGTTATATTTGAGCACACAATACAGACAGTCCTAATCTCATATAACATGTATCTATAAAACAAATGTTTCCTTTTATATAGAATATGCATCCAATTCATCGCCATGGTAATTAGGATAGAGTAGTTTATCAAATGTACAAAAGAAGTATTTTTTTCATATCAAACCAGTAATTCGAATTAGTAACCAACAGCTGATCCCACTCATTATTTCACCCATCCTATGCCAATATATTAACACAATCACCAGATGCTGTCCATATTTGTTTTTCCCCCAGGATTCAATGGCCTCTGTAGCCACTGCGAAATCCACTATTTTATAATCTATCTGCTTGATGAAAAGTCATGTAATTGGCATTAAAATCAAATTGCCTTTTTGTATATGTAGATTATAAGAAAACAATTCATTAATGAACAGTAATTATCAGGTCTTTTGTCAAACTCAATAAGCTTTGTCTACAGCAATCTCTATAAATAATAGTTGAAAGCACTGAAATCCTAAATCAGATTCCTAAATAATACAGAATGTTTCATATATAGTAAGAAGCCATAATGACATAGTATATGTATTGTGGAGGATTACTCTTCTGGTACCAGCTCTAGTGTACAGCATTCACAAAACTTTGAGTTTCATTGTGAATTCAGTGTTTATTCACACTATTAACTTAATACACAGCTGTTCTTGGCAAAACAAAGTCCATTTAAACACAACATCTGGCACGGAAGTGTATTGGCATAAAATAATTCAGCCAAACAATATCCCCCTGGTTGTTGACACTGTAACACACACTGCTCTGGTTAGTTAACAAAGAAAACCTTCCCTTGTCCTGGGTTACCTCTTTAGGTTTTCAGTTTACTTCACAACCACTTTCCTGGGGTGTGAACTTTCTCAAGATCCTTGTTTTCTCACAAAGACTTTTCACAATTCCAAACTGGCTCTCCCAGCTTCCTTTTAAATTAGACTCTAGCCTGCACCTGGGGGTGATTTGTAAAACCTGGACTCACCTCCAGTAATAGGATTTTATGATTGGAGCAAAATATCTCCACTCAGACACTATACCCACACAGTGCACATAACTATATGTGTTGTTAAGGAACAAATATTAGCTATGTTTTCACCTAAATTAAAAAAAAAAAAAAAAAAAAAAAAAAGACACCAATTATATGCATCTAAGTTGCTTTATATTTACTGAAGCAATTTTGCCTAATATTTAAAGCTACCTTCCTTCATCAGGTAATATTGTTGAGAAAAACTTTTCCAACAATGTCCCCTACTAATTAGAGATGAGTGGTTCAGATTCTTATTAATCCGAGTAAACCCGACAACATCCATTCAAGGCAGGTTCAAATTTTGTTGGATTTAAACCAAACTAGATAAAAACTAAAATAAACCAAATATCGACCAAATAAAGGTTCACATTCTGGCTCCAATGTTTTTACAAACAACCTGTTTAAAAAGAAAAGTGAATGTAAGGTTATCTCATGACGATTTGGATATGACCAACATATTTAGAAGGAGATACACAATAAGAGACAAGATTAAAATGTGAATTAAAAAAACTAAAGTCTCCTAATAAGTTCCATTTGTTTATTTAGCTTACATTGCAGCAACACAATAAACCCACAGTCTTTCCCTTCCAAGCCACATACTTAAATATTTCTGCTTCTTCTTCATGAATTATTTTTCCAGTACATGGCAGCCTTTGTAGAATTGCAGCTCCACTCCCTGCAGAGAAAGGCTGTTGTCCTGGGCATTCATTTCTTACAAAACGTGTAAAAACCAGCACTCACTTTTTACAGAGCATGTGACAAAACCAGCAGGGTGGATACCTCTTTCATATTTAAGGTTAAAAGGACCATGTGACATTCATGAACCAGTCAAACAATGTGTGATAATGTGTCAAGTTTCATTAGCATAGTAATGAGGATCCAAAACGAGACATTAGCACCTGCAGTTCTATAAGATAGAAGTACAGCCCAAACTACTGATAATGGTACTGATTTGTTGTTAAGGTTGGTAGACCCTATTTTTTTAGCCTATCAGTTATGGATAAAGTAGATTAGTTCTTCTTTAAACAACTACAAAAGTCCAGTCAAGGAATGTTGTACTTTATATACAGAGTTTACTGCTTCAGTTTAGAATTTCTGTCTGCAAGGTTGCCGCTATCTTTCAGTGCTCACTTCATTGCCTGATTCACTAAAATAATTCAAATTGTTCTGGTTTACCGTTTTTGAAACTGTGCAACTTAAGAAAATGTGTGTGGTCTAATATAGTAATAATAATAATGATATGCTTCATAATCACTTTCTATATTCTCTAAAGGATCCCTGGTCCTCACTCTTAACCGTCACAAGAGGGTTTTGTCTTTGCTGAAAGAATTCCCATGTCTCAGCCCCTGAAACAGACACTCCCTGGGGCAGTGTGAATCAAGAAGTAAATGCACCTCTACTGTCTTTTCTAGTCTTAAACCATTGTCTCTCTCTGTCCCTCACATCTGGAATTCTATACCCCTTTATCTTCACCAGGAACATTCCCTCTGCCCCTCACATCTGGAATTCTATACCCCTTTATCTTCACCAGGAACATTCCCTCTGCCCCTCACATCTGGAATTCTATACCACTTTATCTTCCCCAAGCACTGTCCATCTGTATTACTCTCTCTCTGCCGCTCACATCTGGAATTCTATACCACTTTATCTTCACTAGAAACATTCCCTCTGCACTTTTAAAGCCAAACTGAAATTGTACCTTTTGGAGCACTAGTACTGATATTTATCACTGATTTTTATGTATACTGTATATTTTATTTAATACTTAGCCATTTATGCTTAATATTTTTATTTATTTATGGACTTGTGTTTCAACACATTGTCACATCTCTTATTACCCGTCTGTGTATATAAGTCTTCCTCCCATTTAGACTGTAAGCTCTATGGGGCAGGGACCTCCGACCTATTGTGTCAACCTCAACATAGCAGTTAAAGTGATGTATCCTTGTGATCTTATACTGTTTTATTTAATGAAATTTCCCATGTGTGTATTTTATTTTATTTTTATTCTGAACTGTACAGTATAGCGCCGCGTATGTTTGTGGAGATTTATAAATAAAATTATACATACATACATAGGAGGGAACAATGGAGTTTAGATTGCTGGCATAGTCAAAGATAGCAGAGGTCTGGGCAGGCTGAGAACAGGCATAGTCAGTGGTCAATGAAGCAAAGTCCAGGACAAGCAGTGAACAGAAGTAGTCAGGATCAAGCTGATGTCAGAAACCAGGATTACAGACAAATCAAGAGCACCCAGGAGCACAGCAGAACTGATCCAATAATCAGCCAATCACTGAATGAATCTGCAGCCTATTTATAAACAGCCATCTGCTGGGATTGGCCAGCAGACAGACAGCTTCCAGATTGGATAATTTGATCCCTTTGAATTCAAAATACCTGTGCAAGGTAGGAAACAGAAAACAGCAGAAACAAAGTCTCCCATGGCTGCATGTTAAGTCTACTGCCTGGGAACAGGGAAACCACAGTTTGAATGCAGTGACTGGATCATTTCACCACAGTAGTGAACACATAAATGATAGTGATACATGTTATCATATTGACTTACATAACTAATAATTAAGGATTTAAAGTATACAGGTGAATGTATCAGCTTGAGGAAGAGCCAACTGGCTTACTTTAAAAAGAATAATAAATAATAATAATAAAAAAAATTATCACAGTTCACCTAGAGTTAAATCAAGCCCTGGCTTTATTTACACAAACATTATAGATACACAAGGCACAGAGAAATTATCTGCATGCAGAGGCCAGTGATGCATGGAAACTGACTCATTAATACAGCCTAAAGGGTTTTACATGATCTCTTGTGCATACATTGTGTGCGCATTATTAGAGTTTCTTTATATTCATCAGCTCTTTGTTTTATAATAGATGCTAATAGCCATGGGACCATAATGCCTTAAGGGACTGATATCTATTCCATTTTGAAGACACAAACCAAATGACATACTCTCTATACTATGGTATGAAGGCCCATAGTCTTAGTATAAGATATGTGTTAGGTTAGCAAAAATAGCCTATGTACTACATGTTCTGAATAATAAAAATGACTAAGAAGTTTAAAATATGCAGGAAAATGTTAATTTCTGTTAGTAGAAAGAATATTAAGTTTATGTTAAGGAATTTTGAGACGATCCCTGGAGACATCATTTTTCTTTACTCTAGGGTTTTATCCATCAAAGTCTGAACAGTCAGTAAAGGTCCAAATTTGCATCCATCTGCTGCTTTCCTAAATTCATGTATTCACCTAACTCCAGCATTTTTTTTTTTATTGTTGGGAATACATAACCAGTTTGACAGCTTACAGCAGTTGCAGAGTAACAGAACTATTTTTATCACTTTGTGAATGCAACAACTTATTGCCTATTTATCAAGCATGAGAGTGGGAGTTTGCCAAGGCATACTGAGCATAACTGTCCAATTTCACTTCATTAACTAAAATAGGCAAAGTAGGGGGTCTTACGGTAGGGCTCCAGTTTGGCGTAAGGATTTCACTCAAAAGTCCTAGAAATTCTAGCGACAAATGGACATCATCAACTAGTAATTATGCTGCATGCAAAGGGATGTAAAAAACATTTGTTGTTATATAGGTGGCTATAATATGGCAACAATAGTGACAAACTGGGGGCACTGTCATTTCAGTTCTGC
>WMED01016203.1:0-13389 GCA_019650415.1 Pipa parva
CGACATCCTCCTTTTCCCCGCACTCACCTCCAACACCGCCGTCACTAGGCAGATTCTAGGGGCGCCCCCCTGGACACTCGGCGCCCCTAGCATCTGCCTATATGGCCTAATGATAGAGCCAGCCCTTGTGCACGCACACGCAAAATGATGCAAAGAGCTCCGTAAGTTCACGACTCGCATAGTCACCCACATTGGTTGCGTATTTGCCACTTTCGCAGAGTTTAGTCAATAAGTGAACATGGGTATGTGGAGAATAGACACAAATTCACAGTTCTACATGGCTATTTGGACTTTAATGAATAGCCCCTTTAGATTTTTGGGTGATACTTGTACTTGAATAAAATGCACTGCTTATAAAATCCAGTCTAAGATATTAGAAAGTGCACAGCTATTTTCATGCATTGCTGGATACAATTTATTGAGCTTTGAGTCAGGTACAGTTTTTTTTAATGCTCATAAAAACCACATTTTAGGCAGATCCTCTTTAATGCACATTTCTAACTTTCCTAGTTACTCAGAATAGGCTGGCATGTCTCAATAGAAAAAAATAGATATTAAATACACTTTACTGTTCCATTACTTTCTGTAATTACAGCTCCCTGTTTTTATGTGAATTCTGTATTCAGAGCTGCAAACACATCAAGGAAATTTAACAAAAGAACAAAGCCTGCCCAATTATGCTTTCAAATGATAGCTTTCCATTAGAAAGAAGATTTCTTCTTTCTTACGATTATATATCAACACAATGCCCTCTTTGGGTTTCTCTATTTCCAAACCTATTCCGAATGTCTTACTTCTTCTCTATTCTTTTGGTAAAAAGAAAGAAAAAAAATAGTGTAGCATTTAGCAGAGAGACTGGGAGAGATACAATGTGGAACAGGTCATTTTAGAACCTGTATGAGTTTTGTTGTGGTCCTAAGTAAATACAACAAATGCACGCTAAATTGCCCTGAAGTAAATTAACAAACTAAGATTGCATTAAAGTGGACCTGTATCCTCAAAACTTTAATAATAAATTAGGTTCTACTAATGAAATAAACATTTTTATATATATATATATATATATATATATGTATATATATATATATATATATATATTTCAAAAAATGTATCTTTATACAGCGTTTCTCACTGTCATCTTCCCTGTCAGCCTGACTTTTCTTTCTGGAGTTGGGTTGGGCGGGGCAAAGAGGAATCGTCATATATATGATTGAAATTTACATTTATTCTCATAGCAAATCCACAACCGTGACAATTTTTAAAGTCCAACCTCTACAACAGTCTCATAGTAAATTCCCATAAGTAAGTTGCGACTGCGTAAATATTCTCGTAGTAAAGGCGCTCATGAACGAGATTTGGCAGAGGGAGAGAGGAGTCATGAGTATTTGATGGTGTGGAAATACCTTTTGAGTGGCAGGTCCTATAGAAAATGGCAGCTACCAGATCTGGAAATCGGGACTACCTTACAGTAAGACCTACTTTATAATCTTAAGTTTTTTGCAAATATACATTATTTAGCAAATCGATTGGTTTACTTTACTTAAGATGAATGATTGCAAGCTGACAGGTCCACTTTAACTTAATATTAACCAGGGATGAATGGGTCTGCTGAGAAGAGCAGAGGATCCACTGGGTGGACAGTAGCATAAGTGGACTCTGCCCTTCACCCAAAAAAATCATGGCGGACATCAATAGGGTGA
This sequence comes from Pipa parva, assembly GCA_019650415.1. NCBI lineage: Eukaryota > Metazoa > Chordata > Amphibia > Anura > Pipidae > Pipa > Pipa parva. Next base: position 1,701 of record WMED01016203.1, read on the forward strand.
TGATCAATGTTCTTTAAAACTGATCTATCATTAATTGTAGTAATTCTAGTCTGTGTGATAACACTACACATTTTGTGATGTTTAGCCCTTTAGATTAGCCTCCCACTGGTATTAGAGATGCAATTTCCAGCATAGCAGGGAAATCACACAATCTCCATGGACAAACCCACATAAATCAAATTATAAATACATCAAAAATAATCTATAGTTCCACACAGGCTAGATACACACTTTTACACAGATTTCCACTCTAGATTGGGAAGGCACATGATTATCTTGGAAGATAGGAGCTGTTTTCTCAATAGTTATTGGCCAGGATAGCTGTAAGTTCTAGAAGGTGGATATTATATTATATGAGTGTGCAGTGTATAAAACAGAGAAGTTGGGAATATGACAACATGGAAGATTTCCATTCCTGTTCCCTGATTTGTTGTGCAATGATCCATTCGGTTAAAATGGAAGTACAAGTTATTTTTGCTTTAGTTCTTCTTTAATGCAGGTATGGGTTCATTCTGTAGATTAAGCAAATTCATTTTCTATAAAGCCTCTTTTGCCTTTGGTTTATTAAAGCTGTGACCTACTAACCTACTCAAATGGTAGATATTTGTTTTAAGAAGAAAAATAGTTTGTGTATTGAAGATTAGAGGTTGTGAACTATAATATTTCTTTTGCCAGCCAGGACTTTTCACAGACTATATGGATTTCATTTTTTGCTTATAGAGTAAACAGAGTTGCAAAACAGGTGAACAATACAAATTATACATTTTACACATTTATTTTCATTTTTTTTTCTTCTGCTTTCGATAAATATGGATCTTTAGAAGGAAAGGAGAAATGACTTCTTAATTATACCTTTTTATGTTTCAATCAAAAATAAAGATAAACATTGGTGTCCGCAGAAATTGACTCAAGGGGGAGTGGCACCGGAACATTATTAAGTTACTGCTGTTTCTCGTGCTGATGAGGCAGCATGGTGGGTGCTCTCATCTTGGGGATCGAGGTGGGCATCTATTAGACAAATAGGGTAGGACAGAGAGGCACTTCGAGAGTAGTCTAGGACTACTTTCAATGCACTTCATTATGGTTCAGGAGGTTATGGACTTTGATGGTCTTCAGGGTTATTTGCCCCCTTGAACCCCCCCCTCCCTGCAAGATGCCCATGAAAATAAAATAAGATATGGGGTCAGAGAATGGACAAAAATGGGTTTTGTCTGTCTTAAAAGAAGAGTTTTGGAATGCTATATTGTGTGATTGTTGTAAACAAATGCATTGAATACCGACAGAAAAAAAGTTGGGTTTATTGTTTTTACTGATAAGAAAATAATCTTACCCTTAAGGTTTTTTTTTAAAAAAAAAATATCATTAAGTAAAAGCAATAAAATCCAATGTATATACAATTAGATCTGGCTTTAGCAAATTGGCTTACGCTTGCTTGAAGGATTAAAGAGTCCTGTGGATGTATCTAGGGATAAAATGGTTCATTTAAATTAGGGTGAAATGTTGGCCCAAGGAGAAATTAAATACTGATTTTTAGGAATTATAAAATATGTTTCTCAACTGTTGATAAGGTTTTTCTGATATTTTAAAAATGAAAAGACTGTGGAACTGGGCAGCAATGTTTAAATGAGACTTTACGCAGGAAGGGTTTATGTAAACTCATCCCAAACAGCTGTGCTTTAGAGACACATACAGTACACGTGATATTCAAATATATGTAGTTACATAAACATGATGACAGCTTTGCTTCTGAAAACAATTCATCCGTATTGCAGAAAAAAAATAGATAGCGCAATATAAAGTATAAATCAAAAAAGACATAGAATTAAGTCACAGACATGAGCAAAGCAAGTCCTATCTACAGGGGTCAAAGTGATCTTGACTGTGTCTCCACAGGTAATGGTCTCTTGGTCCTACTGCTGCCCCAACAGCTCACAGGACATCTACATGTTCCAGGAGCTGCCCTAAAAAGCAGCATCAGTGAACTTAAGAACCAAACTTCGACAAGTTGTAGCCATGGCAATGCTTGAACTGGGTAGCCACTTGCTAAGCAAGCATAATATGCAGCTTTCCTAGCTGCCACCTCTATCCCTTCAGTTTGCCTGTTTTAAGTTAGGGGGCCAGCACTGCAGGATGAGGGGGACCCTGGTGCAAATCTTGCACTAGAGTGTGTACACCTGGTGAAAATCCATTCATAACAGTGTGGTACCAGCACCAATGAGTAGAGGGGCACAGTGCTATCCTTTTCTTCTGCTACATCAGCATGAAGTAGCAGAGAGGGGTCTTGTGAGGATTGACAGACAGATATCAAGTACCGCAGACTATTCCAAAATCGGATTTACAATGCCCATCACAATGTTGTTTTAACCCTAGTTTTTTCCAAAATACATATCCCCACATTTTGTGCAGTTTACCCAGTCATACCTTCAGATACTGTGCAGTAACTCCAATGTAAATACACATTTATGCTGTGCAGTTTCCCAAATGTAAATCCCTTCAGAAGCTACTGTAGGTAGATTATCTTAATCTCAGTTCCCCAAGATGCAGTGTAGTTAACCTCTGACAATCATATCCCCTTTATAATGTACATTTTCTACAAACATTAATCAACACAATATGCAGTTTCCCTAAAATTTTCCTTCATACTGTTTGCGGTTTTCTCTATGTCACCCCAGGCAAATGGAACTACATGCATAGCTATGTTTCAAGGTAAATAAAAGTCAATGTTTTTAGTTACGTATTATAATCACATCGCTGCAGCTCCATAACATTATACATTTTATATGTTCCTTAGTTCAAACTGTGATGAAAATGCATAAAAAATGTGTCAGTTCTAAAACTGAACCTAAAATGTGTTTAACTGAATGCCTAAAACTGAATTTCTTCCATTACGGCCAAGGCAAGTTTGATGATGGAATAGAATGAACAGTATGAAACGGAAATTTCATGCACCAGTTACGGTAAAGTTGTATTGAGTAAAACCAGGGTACCGCATGACTGAGCAAGTTTTAATGTACAGTGCAGCTTTCTAGCATTAAACCGCTAAATAATTTGGACACTGAGAGCAATTTTTATGCAATTCTTATTTCAATCTATAGATGATATTTAATCTTACTGTAAGAATGAAAGCGGCATGGTAGGAAAATAAAGGCCCTTTATAATTAAGGTATAAATAACTTTCTCTTATTTAAAGGGGAAATTAATACTAAGAAATAGTTAGGCTACAGGCCTGTTTCATGACAGCCCAGCATCCCAAAAAGGAGAACTAGTGAGTTCAACCCAGATAAAGTCAGGGACTAAAGTGTCTATCTTGGAGGATGCTTTAATCAGAGAATACCCAACAAATAAAACCTTAAGCTGAGTAAGAGGCAAAATCCAGTAACTCTGGAGGAAGTACACCTGTATATCATATATTCCATAAAAGCTTATTTTGGTTTGTTTTGTTGTTTGTCTGATAAAATAAATTTGCAATTTGGTAACAGTGATATTTGTTTCAGTTGTAATGTAATACATTGGCTTTGGGCTACCTCTGCATCTGATGATATGCCATTTATTGGGAATGGAATAATGGATAAAAGCCACGGACTGAGTAAATGACTCACTCACTTCCATGTTGGGTAATGAGGTTTTAATATTTGTCTTATTTAAATTGTATCACGTAAAAATCCTCTTATTAATATACCAGCTTCCCTCAATTTAGTAAAGTTTTTCTACTCTACTTAAAGCTTGTTGGGTTGAGCATATTGGATTTCTGTCTTAGATCCTCTTGATCCCAGGCATTGGTTATGCACTGGGGAACACTCTACTTGGGAAAAGCCCCTCTGTGTCTCACAATGGCTAATCTGTGTCTCTGTGGGAGCCTACTTGAAAAGTGATGATACTAACAATCCAGCTAACCAGATGTTGAAGACATGTGAATTCAAAGCAGTATGGTATAGAATTGGCTCTCCTGATCAGGTTTCCAGCAACAGTCAAAGAGGAGGTCTTTTATCACTTTTGGGACTTCTCCACAACAATTGTTGACGTTGCGGCAAGGGAGTGAATAATTTCCATTTAACTGAGGTACTTTTGATGGCTCAGTATTAAAATGGTAAATCTTGGAATTTTGGCCTTCTGTGATACACAGACAGAAATGATCATTTCCAAAATGAAATACTCATTGGAGATATTAATTCTTGCATGATATTAGAAAATAGTAGAAAACCTAGTTGTTGTTAGAGCTTCAATAAATGCATCTCTAGCATAATGTCAGCAATGATATTTAATCCAGGAACTATTTCTAGGAAATCTTTACAGAGGTCTAATAATCCATGACAACCAATCAGAAGTTGGATTTCAATATTTCTAGCTCCCTACCTCCCAACTGCTGATTGGTTGCTATAAGTTATGGTACTATAGTAAATGATTGCTCTATCAATAAATTCCACAGTAGCTGTAAGATACCAGATCCCTGTATACATGAAGATACCAGTCTCCATATTGATTTTGGCATATTTAATTTTGTATGTTACATATTTTTTAGTTTTGTTTTAGTGCTCTACCAAGTTTTACTAGATTTTTGCTAACAGCTATGCTTAGGCTGGCACTGCTTGCAATGTTTAATATATGATTTTATCAGCAGGTTGTGCAGCTATGTTCTATGGGAGCTATTTCTGGTAAAAACTGTTATTAATTCACTAATTAGGAGTGTTATGTGAACATATGCATGTTAAATGAAAACACATATGTTATTTTTGGCCTAGTGTTAATGGCTAAAGCAATGCAATGCTCACACTGTCAGGAATCACAATCCCTTTAACAGAAAAGGTCTCAGTCTCATGCTGATTTCTGAATATTTTATTTTGCAGATGGAAACCTAAAATAAAGTATTTTAAACACCCCCAACCACACCAGTTAGTAAAATGAAATTGCTTCATTACTAAATGAGGCAGACCTACAGTAATTGAGAGAAAGTCAAGGCATATAACAAATGCTCAGTTGATTGGTCAGTGCTATCAGATCAGCAGGTGATTTATTTTATGGATCATATACCCTTGACAAGCCTTGTCACTTACACCACATGCTCATTATAGTAAGGAAATCTGGTAATTGCTTGAACCCCCACACTCTTTGTAAAAGAACCATGATAGTACAACCTCTGCCCCTCGTGTATTGACTAAGACGATTTTTACTATAGATTTTTAAAATCTTAGACCAGTGATGGAGAACCTATGTCACACGTGCCAAAGAGGGCACGCAAAGCCCTCTCTGTTGGCACATGAGCTGTCACCAAAGCTGCCTTCAGTACAGGCTGTGGACCCGATCCGATGGTTTTCAGGCCAGATCCGTGGCCTGCACTGAAGGAGCACTCGCTCACAAGGGAGCTTTACTCCTCTGATGCATGGATGCTCCTCCCCTGATGCAGGTGCAATGATGTCACTCATCAGTACCGGCACTTCGGGGAGAAGTGCTGGTGAGTGATGTCACCTTTTCTGCAAATCCTGCCAAAAAGGTTCACCACCACTATCTTTGACTATTCGCCTGAATGACTCTGCAGCCACAATCCAACTGGCAATTTAGGGGCTTCTATTTATTTGGAGTCAATATACTTTCACCAATTCTCTACTCCTTATTCACTAAACAGAGATAGGAGCCCTTCCATCAACCCCCTAATTCACCACTGATCTGACAAAGTAAAGCTGCTGAATTATACACAGTACACCTTACTGACTTTGCTACTTTGACAGAATCCAACCCTTGATGAAGACCCTAAATACCTGCGCATGCGCGCACAAAGTGATATGAAAGCTCTGTATCTTTGCAACTGCCATAAGTGCCACATTAGAGAGTTGGTTAAATATGCAAAGATCAGGAGGTGCTGGATGGATGCAAATTCTGATCTTTATGCGACTGTTTTAAATTGGACGTGAATAAGCCCCCTTAAACTAGGTTCATTTTAAAAAAAGCATAAAAGCACACAGGCTCCCACAGTAACATACTTTGTACTTCTAGATAGCAATAAATCATGCAACTAATTTGCAACTACTGTACGTGTCCTCAGTGAGAACTAGACTGAAACAGTGTAACTTAACATATGGCTAGCAAATTAACCAGTTAGATTAGAAGTCAGACCTGGGTATTAAACACTGCAGTGAAAAACCCCATTTATATCCTGTAAACTGCTAAATGTTTTCCTTCCTCGCTAACATCTATCTGGTGTTTCATAGAATTTTTATCATCTGAATTCCTTTTAACGTTAGTCATGTATCTTGCACAATGGCATGTTTACATTTCTAAATTGAGAAGCAGTTTTACTTTTTTAATCATAAATTAACTTCTAAGAACTCGAATGCAACTCTGAAAAAAATGTAATAATCAACATAATAAAATTTACAGTATATATATATATATATATATATACACAAAAAAAAAGCACTTCTATATTTTTTTTCAACTTCTGCCAGTAATTATGTTTTTAGCTCACTGGAGAACACAGAAAACAGGTAATAATAACCGCAGTTATTGATTTATTGCTCTAATTTCCATAAAAAAATGCCCTTCAAATGAATGCGAGGAACACAAAAATAAATAAATATATATATATATATATATATATATATATATACACTATATATATATATATATATATATATATATATATAGTACAAAGTAAATCTCAGTGGAATCGCTGTTCACCAAATGCGTAGCTGAGGTTTTTAAGTAAGACATTGTAATACTGGAGATCTAGGGCAGATATTTGCAGTATGTGGCATAACCAGGAGCAAGTGAGCAAAAAAGGGTTATTCACTAAGGTGCGAATTGGACTGTTGAATTCACAAACAGCGGATTCCCATAGCAAATCCACGACAATTTCCCCATTGTAAAGCCGCAACGATTTTTTTCAAGTTAAGATTGCGATAATTTTTTCGTAATAAAGTCACGACTGCGACAATATTCTCATAAAGAGTTTATAGACACAATTTAGAATTTTTGGAAGTCTCAGGTTGAATATGTAACTATTAATTGCATTTCAGGCGTTTTTTTTTTTTTTTTTTACTGTTCTTGTACCGCATATCGTCTGGTTGTTTCCAGAGTATGGATAGGCAGAACATACAGTGACATTTCACTTGGAAACTATTTTAAAATCTAATCCTGTTTCTATGATATTTCTGCATTCAATTAACTAAGTTAATGTGGAGTTAACTTCTGGAAAGGAAAGCTATTCCTGTTTTGTAGAACACACTGTTTTTTTCTCTCTGATTTAATAATGATGTTATGTGCTAAATGAAATTCGGATGCTTTTATACTGTGTACAATAGAGCGCTTCAGTACTGGACCTTGAGGGATGAAAGTCGTGGTTTACAGGATTTTTATCTTTCAGTCGAATTAGTGATCATTTTAAGTATTTTTATTGGTTAATGCGTTTCCATATTTTTTTCCTTCTTAAATGAACATTTCATAGCGTTAACCTTGTGATGAACTTTCAGGGACATATTGTCTAAGAGCAATTCTACCGTATTGATTGATTTCACTCCATTTCACTGTCAATTTTTCATTTCTCTGTACTTTCGCATTTACATGATTTACAAAGGACTGATAGAATGTTTTCCCCATCTAAATAAACCGCTATCAATAAATATCCAGCAGTTATACAGGAAGAAACTTGGCAATGCTTTTCTGTGAGAGTCCCTTCCATTACAGATCGATATCAGTGTCTCTTGTCGATGGCAAAATATTATTTTGGACTTAGGCAAAGTGACGGGACCATCTCCAAGGTTCCCAGGTATGACAATATGCCTCCCAAAACTGTGCAGGCTTTTCCTGAGATAGAAGGGGGTATTTATGAGAGTCAAAACATTTTTTTTGAATGAGTAAATTTGGTTAAATATTGCCAATATATTGATATAACCAAATTTGCTGATTAATGAAGCCATGTCGTCAAATTTTTTCATAAAAAAAATATTCACCTGATCCAGATCCGGTCATTTTGCCACACTCGGAATGAATTTTTGGGTTGTTATTCACTAAGGTGCAAATTCAACTGTCGAATTCGCAAACAGCGGATTCCTATAGCAAATCCGCTACAATTTCCCCATTGTAAAGTCGCGACAATTTTCCCATACTAAAGTCATGACAATTTTCCCATAATAAAGTCGCGACAATTTTCCCATAATAAAGCCGTGACTGCGACAATATTCTCATTATAAAGATGCGACTGCGACAGTATCAATGTATTGCGACTTTATCTGGAGAATTCGCACCTATACGCAACAATTCGGACTTTACTGTATAACCTCCTTTGGGTCAAATAAAAATGTTCACTATTGGTATGCAATGAAAGGGGAACTGCATTGAAAACATGGCAGAATGTGCTGATTTCGATGGATTCGAATAAAACAAAATAGCGGTGACAAAAGTGGCAAAAAGTTTTGAAACAAATTAAATCGGTTGAAAATGCCTTCAGAAATTTCCCTTATAGTGTTGATGTGTAGAAACTTTTTGTCACAAACTCAGGAGAATAGGGTATATCATAGGCTGGTAGGAAGTGGGGTCCTGTGGGATTATGTGGGCTGGTTCGGGTAAAAAAAAGGTGAGCGGTACAATATATACAATATAACATATCTCATAGTCTACAAACTTTCCCTCAACATGGTATAAAGAAACTATAATAATGAAGGTTTCCACCAATGGGTTTCTGGCATTCTAACCATCTCTAAAGTGATACTGACATCTTTTCACCATCCCAAAGATCTTTATAGATACCTGTAAGCCTTGTACTAATTTATACTGATCCTGGAAAAGTCGAATGCAGTCATAATGTAGTAACAAGGTCAAACATATTTATCATCAGGCATGTCACAATGACCTACCTTGGAAATATACATTTTTTTGATTCTAACATTTAAAAGTATGTTTGAAATAGATCTTGGTTTTTATAGAAAATCCCTGACTTTATCTAAAATCACTTTATGTTAATATGAATGATCTTATCTAGGAATCTTGTTTCCTAATCCTGCTGGAACTCATTTATTTTAAAGGCCGGCTCTCTGGGAGTTGATCCAATATGTTGTGTGCTATCTTGCTTGCCTGTAGTAAACATGTCAAATAGAGTTACAGTTTTTTAAAGGAGTCACTGTATAGGGTGAGTTAAATGGGTTTATATGAAATAAACACATTCATAAAAAGTCACTAGTCGATGTTTTGGAATACTTACACTCAGAAATACACAACAACAGTGCCCCTACCTCTGTGCACAAAGAGTATATACTGGTTGTCTTTTTTCATTGTTTTCATTTTCTTTGTGATGCATTCTGGGGGTTATTCATTATGGTGCGAATTTAACTGTCAAATTCTCAAACAGTGGATTCCCATAGCAATTTCCCCCATTGTAAAGTCGTCACAATTTTTTGAAGTTAATATTGCGACAATTTTTTCATAATAAAGTCACGACTGCCACAATATTCACATTATAAAGACGCGACTGCGACAGTAGCAGTCTATTGCAACTGTCTTTGAGGGGAATTCAGGATAGTCCGAAGTGAGTTGCGGAGTGTTCGCCTCACTTCGGACTGACTGATCTGTGCTCGCTGATGTCCTGCATGCGGACATCAGCGAGCGCATTAAAGGGATTCCAGTCTCTTTTCTCTTATTTTGTTATTGATACACTGAGAGAGAGAGCAGGCTTGATTGCAGCATCTGGTGCATACTAAACAAAAAGCCAACCATTCATTTCAGTGGGAAAATGGATGCCGAAATAAACCTTGCTCTACATATTTGCAGATTTTGTTAACACTGTCTACTAACATATTGCTACTCCCACATTCTCTTTGCCATTCTACATCTCCCACCTTCCTTCTCCCCCACCCCTTCCGTCGCCCTGTGCTTTCAATGGTTCATTGTTTTTTTCTTTGATTATGGGACCTCACACTTCTGTGATGCTTTTCAGTTATGCTGTTAGTATGTGATGCTGGTATCAGAAGTGGAGATAGTGAATTTTATACTTGCAGGCATTAAAGTGCACCTGTCACCTCAAAACTCCAATACTAAATTCAGTTCTACAAATGAAATAAACATTTTTGTAAATATATACGTATTTTTAAAAATGTACCTTTATATTGCGTTTCTCTCTGTCATCTTCCCTGTCAGCCTGACTTTTCTTTCTGGAGTCGGGTTGGGCGGGGCTAAATGACAATTGACATTATAGCTTTTCCAGTCAGATCCCTTGTAGATCGTAATTTAAGGTATCTGAATGGAGGAACTTTAATGACAGTCATCCTTTTTGCCCCGCCAAACCCGACTCATGAAAGAAAAGTCCACCTGACAGGGAAAATAGAGAGAAATGCTGTATAGTCAGTATTGGTCAAGCTAAGTCTTCTCAATCAATCTTTATTGCCTCTGTTTTACTGACATGTTTATATCTATTAAACCAATAAAAATGATGTTAAAAGCACTCTCAATTCTGTAATCAGTTCATTGTTTTCTGGTGAAATGATCTCCATGGAGGGATTTGGGGACCTACTGCCTACTCTGGACTTTTTGGAATGTTCCACTGAAGTTGAACAGTGATTTCTACAGTCACCATCAGAGATTGGAATGACATTTATGCTCAGATGAGAACTATATTTTGTGCATTAGTTCTGGGAACAAAGCTGCCTTGTTTTGGAAAGATTGAAACATATGGGATAAACATGTGCTTTATAGGTTGACTATTGTTACATGTGCTATATTTACTCGTAAGATTTCCCTAGACAGAGCAGAGTAAATTTGGCTTTTAAGTTGCATTTTCCTTCATTAGGAACACATGTTTTAGAGAATATTAAGATATAATTAATAGATTGTGTATTATCTCAAAACATTTCACATTACATTCTATTACAGTAAGGTCATTTCGACTGCAATATCTATATACTGTAGCCGACTGGGATAGACTGTCACTGATTTTGTGTAAAATGGTGTATTGTGAAGTTGTTGTAATGTGTATTATGTGGTATATTTTTCATTGTTCTCTATAACATTGTGTGCAGCATATAGTATAGAGAAAGCAGCAGCCAGTTGTTGAAGAGTTAACCCAGAAATCTCTCCTGTGTCTCAGGTGATCTTGAGTTACTAACTAAGGGGATTAATAGAGAGTTTGCCTCTTAGTAAAAGTATTCTCCCTCAGCTTGCTGGAAGGGAGGTCCCAACCAGTAAATATTGCTGTGTGTTAAAGGGTACGTGGGGGTAGGAGACCTCTAGGTTTGCCCTAGGGCAAAAGGTGTCCTGCAGAACTATCATTATAGCTGTGGTCCTGAGAGTGAAGACATTCTGGGGGTAGATGACCCAAGGGTATGTTACAGGAGGGAGTCCTGTGGAAGACGACTGGACATAGCTTAGAGGTAAGCATAGGGGAAGTTAATGTTATAGGGTGCAGTAGTGCATGCCAGTGTAAAAGGTAAGAGAATGACAGCCCATTATCATGACAGGAGTAAGTGAAGGGGTAGCCCCAGAGAGTGAGGTGGACATCCTACTCTCAGTTGGGGTCCTGAAGTCAGGGCTAAGGCTTCCCTATTCCCTGTGTTCCTGTGGTGCTGCTGGGTTCCTATGCTGTACTGCTGGGTTCCTATGTTGTGCTGCTGGGTTCCTATGCTGTGCTGCTGGGTTCCTATGCTGTGCTTCTGGGCTTCCTATGCTGTGCTTCTGGGCTTCCTATGCTGTGCTTCTGGGCTTCCTATGC
>WMED01016204.1:0-12814 GCA_019650415.1 Pipa parva
CTAAAACCCCTACTATGTCTTATATTCGGGGGTGTCTTACTATCGGGGAAACACGGTAGTTAAAAAGGAGAGAATTCTTCAAACTCCCTACAATTATCTAGAACTGAATTCCACTGTCCATTAGACTATCCCTTGGTACAACTGTGCCACGTTCTCTCTCCCATTCACAGTATATTTCCAAATAATTTTGCCTGTGGCATAGTAAATATATTTTTGCTTAGCTGCTGTAACCTTACTCACTCGTCCTTAAGAGATTTTAGTCATAATTTCCCCTAATTTCAGCTGACCTGATTAACGAGCACAATGGACTATGGGTCACGGAGCGCTTTGTCCTTGGCTGAGTTTTCTTCCATCCTTTGATCATATTGTTTAATGACGTGCAGAATCAAATACCTGTACAGAACGGGTGAAAAACTCCCTTTATACAAATTTTAAGTCATCCTCCTGGGCCAAAGTTAAAAGAGAATTCTGATTTTGTATAAAAGGGCAGCAGAATGAGCTAGTAAAATAGTTGGTTACAAGTCCTCACAAAACCATGGCATTTTATTTAAGTGCAAAATTCGCTGGATTGTGTCCAGGGAAAATAAGTCTAGGAATTATTTCTGCAGACCAAAGACGTTCCGCCACTTTCATCTCGAGATGAAAATAAAAACAGTTATGCTAATTAAAAGTGGCTGTCGAGATTAATAGAAAAAAAACATTTTTAACACTGAAATCGCAAAAAAAGAAAAAAATATATATATACTTTTTTTATTGGACTAACAGTCAATTTAAATAGACAAGTTTTCAAGAGATCCGAACTCTCTTTATCAAGTCACAAGTAATGCTGATAAAAGAGAGGACGGATCTCTCGAAAGCTCATTTATTTAAAACGACTGTTAGTCCAATTAAAAAAAAAAAAAAATGTATCACCGTTCACCAAGTATTTGCAATACTCATTTTTTTGCATCCATGGAGTAACATGACCATTCTACCCTAACTTTATATAGAAGGAAATTTAATAAGGAATAAAATTAATTCTCTGGATTGATCCCTTTGGCTGTCCTAGTGATCCAACATGGAATTGGTTCGACTATGAACTTGTCCATAGATGAAGAGTCTTGAGTCCCAGTCTGCCACCCAAGAGGTGCTCTTATCTTTTATCTTATCACCATGACGCTTGGATTTTAACTTTATTACAATACATTTTGGATGATTTTATTTATTTCGGAGTGCCGGAGTCTTCTTTCGTTTGTTGTTTGCTACATTGGGTCTCTTACTCCTTGGCACTCGCTGTTCTTTATACTGGTTTGGTGGATTGAGCGATCCTCTCCTTTCTCTCCAGTCTCTCACCCAGTCCAATATATAATACCAGGCTTTCCACTGGTGTACAGAAAATAAGAGTGAAATAGTGACTAATGATGTCACCAGCACCCAGCCAATCACATATTAGTGGGTGGGTGCCAGTGTCCACGACCCCCCAGCGGGTTGAGAGGTATGACTAACTGAGATCATGAATCAATGAAACCTTCACAAACAGATAAAGCAGTTCATGATTCCTGAAATATCTAGATAATTCACTCACTGCTAAAAAAATGTTTTTTTTTGTTTTGATGTTGCCATTTCTTATGCGATTTATTGAAATACCGGATATGTAGCGACTAAAGAAATTAAATAACTCTAAAATTACACAGATACAAAATTCAGGCCTCCGCACTTCCAAGAGAAATGGTAAGCGCACCATGAATTTAAGTTAAAATAAAACAGCACATGGGGAATATCACATTTCCAAGTCTGTGATGCACCTGCCACAATTGTTCATAATATCTGGATTTTATATTGTGAAATGTCAAGTTGTAATCAGGTAAGTGACAAGTCACCTACATTCCTACCAACTCTCCAGGGGGTGGCATCACTAGCATACCGCCTACTGTCATCTGATTGGCTGTGCGCCAGTGACATCATTAGCAATGTGTCCTGCACCCCACCCATTTCCCCCTGATTGGCTGTGCCTCAGCGACGTCTCAGCCCAGGAGCCAGCCATTAGGAACACAAAGGGAAGAGAGATCCGTATTTAGGGACAGTCCTGTTTTTTGGGACACTTGGGGGGGGGGGGGGGGGGGGGGGGGGGGGGGGGGGGTATGAACAAATCAGGCTAAAGTAGGGAGTAAATAAAAAGAAAAAAAAATATAAAAATCTTAAAAAGCTATTAATAAAATATTCAATGCCTACCTAAGGAAAAAGAACACACACGTCACACCTCCCCCGCTAGGATGGCAAGCTAATCAGTCACGTTCTACAAACACTAACCAACTAACCAACTAACACAGTCACAGCAGAAAAATAAATTTAAAAAAACCTCTTCTTATCTACTGTACTTTAAAATGTCCCTGTCCAAACAAGTGTGTTTTCCAAGTAAATATTTAAATCCCCATGAGTTTGCAGCTATCAGACGAGTATGCGTTGTATGCCAAGCTAGGAAGGAAACTGCATTCCCGACACGCGTTCAGGCCGCTGTATTAACTGCGCACAATTGCTTCCTATAGATAAGACCAGGACAATTCTGGTGACAAATGTACGGGCAAAGATTGCAAGATCCATAGGGGCAGGAATTGACGCGATTGGTTACACTCTGTAAAGCACCAAGACATTGATGTTATATTATCGAAAACTGTGAATTAACACCCTTAGCCAAATACTATTCCTTCATCTTTACTAATGAGTTGTGGGTAGCCCCTATATCAATTTTGAGGTCTCAAAATTCCTACCTCCATAAAGACCACACTAGTATAAAGTGGTCTACAGTACACAGGAGCGCTCAGACACTACATGGCGAAACCAGGATTTAAAAAGAATAGTCTCAAATGCATTTATAATTACTACTGTATATATTCAATCTGTGCTTCCAAAAATCAAAAAGAGAGACTGCTGAAATCTACACATACACTGCAACCAATCAGCACTAAGAATTCACTGGTCGGGTGGAGACAGAGAAATGAAAGGCAACATATGATTGGCTGCTGTAATTTGCTAGACATGGGAACATATCCTATGGGATATCTTATTCCCAAATGTACTAAACCAAGTGAAAAACATACAGAAATGGTTTTGTTTGATAAATTTCCTAATTGCAATTTGCAAACTTTATTTGAAACTCTTATGTCATTTTTGCAAAAATTAGTCCTTGAAGGGGTTTGATCTGATACACTGGATTTGTGTACCATTATTCTAAGACAACTTGCAGTTTGCCCAGAGGCATGGTAAAATGAGTTCAAATGTGAACAATCTCTTAAAACTTATTTCAAGAAAGAGACAATAACAATGTCTGAACCCAGGAGCTAGAAACGCAGAAGTGCATTTGTGTAAAACCCAGTATTAGCTAGCAAGTCTGCATCGTAATAATGATGACGTTTTTAACTCTGAAAATGAAATAAGGTAAACAAAACTTCATTTAACTTTCAGATGCCATGGCTGAAAAAGGTGACATCATCAATGTTGAGTCAACATGACTTCATTCAGTTAGTATGCTGTAACAATAAACCTAGCACTAAAACAATTTCAAACTTCAGAAGAAAAAAATCCATTTGGTTTTGATTTTTAGATAATACATATTCATGAAGTGCCCCCAAATGCCCCAATTTATGAACAATGGCAGCAATGAGAAGACAACACAAACCTGTATAAAAAGAATTAAAAAAAAAAAAAAAAAAATCAGGAATTTAAAGGGTAACTAAACTCACAGGCTAGTTGGTAATGCTAAATTCCACCCAGCCTGTGACTAGATAAATAATCTCTTTAAGCAAGGTTTAGCCTGCAGCCATTTAAATGCTGAAACAAAGAGCACAGTTTCACCTCTGCAGGGATTTAGGAACGAACTTGGGTAGCGGTAAGGTAAGCCGATTAGCATGTCTGGGGGACAGTTTTATCTAGTCACAGGCTGGTTTGGCATTAATCAGCCTGTGACTTTAGTTCCCCTTTATTTTCCAAGATGACAATTTCTCAAGTGCCACATAGAAATAATTTATTACAATGCCAAGTCAAATAGCAGTTTTCTGGTAGCTGCCCTTTAATTTAAATGCAATGCAGTCCAAAGGAATTTAAGGATATATTTGTTAATGAAACTAAACAATCCATAGAAAAAAAAAAACCATTGAACCATTTCCAATAATCTCAATAGTTCAGCAAAAACCATCTTGTGCATATATTCCAAACCTAAGGCAACAAGCAGCCATAAGTAACAGCTACCGCATGAAACAAGCAGATGCTTGGCTTGCAGAGGATGCTGGGAATTTATCTATAGGGGTGCAATGCACATTGACCGTTTCCAAAAAATATTCAAAGGCAAAATATTCACCTAATGTAGTGAAACTCTGAAATAAAGTATAGACAATTTGGTGCAACTGCAAAAAGATAGCAAAGACATTCAATGAATCAAAATATTATCCAATTACTACATCACATAATCCAGTGAGCATGAATAAAAAGAAGGTATATTGAGCTTACCACATAAGGCTTGCTTCTGCTGGCAGGGGTGATGTCTTCATGAGGTTTAATTAGTTTTAGTAATTTGGGTTCAGCAGTAACAGGTGTACTTGGTGCAGTCCTAGGTAAATCCACTGTCCGGGGTGAGCAGGGGATGATAAGATTCCCAGTAATGCGAGTATTTTTTTTGGATACATCCTGAAGCAATGGTCCTATGAGACTTGGTAATGGTTTGACTGGGAGCTTGGCTGACTCAGGAATGGTAAGTTCAGCACCTGGATGATCCAACTTTGACTCAGGTAACGAGATCGGAATAAATGTAGTAGGTTCGTTCAAGTGTCTTAAGTGTTTACTACTTACAGTATAATTTTCAAAGTTCTCCTCAATGGACTCTTCACATTCTTTTTGACCTTCTTGGCTTCCAATCCTGTTGGTGCGTTTTTTGAAACTCCGCCTAATCATCCTTG
The DNA here is from genome assembly GCA_019650415.1 of Pipa parva. NCBI lineage: Eukaryota > Metazoa > Chordata > Amphibia > Anura > Pipidae > Pipa > Pipa parva. Next base: position 4,929 of record WMED01016204.1, read on the forward strand.
GAGACAACACCTCTGAAAGTTTTGGGTCAAACTGGAAGTTTTGGTTTTTCCCAACTTCTATTTCATCCATCTCATGAAGCAATAGGCATTCGGACTGGGAGCGCACCCTTCTAACCTCTTCCTCCATATCTTCCAGGTCAATTGAATTATCTCTTTGCTCAGATAACGCGGGTTCACTGCTGGAAGAGGTGATTAGCTGTTCCAACTCATTGATGGGCTCACTACAATCCTCTACTCCGGTAGGAGAGATTTCTATTTCTCCACGACGGCTGGGATCACTAAATGACTTTTTCTTTATAGTTTTTCCATTGCCCTTTTCATCAATAACTTTATCCAGAGCTCCAGGTTGGCTTACAATATTTTGTATCACCATGTTGTAATCTTTAACACCATCACTACTATAAGAAAGAACACTAGCTGCACTGCCAGCGTATTCAGAAAAAGCAATGGCTGATGTTTCAGACATCCCAGCTTTTGAATTCAATGATCCTAGAAGGTTGCTGTCAACTGAACATTTTTGTGGATCTTCAGTTATAGAGTATCTTCGGTGAGGCATTGGATCACTCAAGGACCTGTACGTTTCGCTTCCCGACTCACCACTGCTGCCATTGCTAGAATCAGTACCAGTATTGCTAAGGGATGGAAACTTTCTTCTCCTTCGTATTGTACCTGGTGTTGATGGAGCATCAAGAGGACCTTCAGAAACACCTTTACTGGTACTCACGTCACAGCAACCATTCCCAAAACTGGATGCTGGGGTTATTTGTGCCTCCCCATTTTGAGCATTAGGATGGTGAGTTTTTCCATGAGGTATTAGACCTGACTTCCAAACAGTAAGTGTTTTGCCAACGTCCTGATACAAGACTGTGTTGGATGCAATCTCTGCTTCAGTAACAATCCCCTCATCAGCCAAAATAGATTCATGACCAGACAATTCCTCCAAAGACCCATTTTCTTCTGACCCACACTTTGCTGTATTACCATAATTGCATTTTTCCATACAAGGGACAGTGATATCAGTTTGAAACTCTGCAGGTATTTTAGGTTCTTGATGATTTCTACAATCTTGATCAAAACTATAGTCATCCTGAGAGCCAATTTGACTTATTTTCTCAAAAACCTGCCTTGCTTCCTGGATGTATTGATCCTGTATTGCAGCTGACAGTGCATTTACGTTTCTGCTCCCATCGTCATCATCAGCAGCTTTACTGGTGGACAGCAATCCATCACTTCCTGCACTAGCAAGCATAAGTTCAGAAGAACTTTGCTTCATGGAACTTTGACCCACGGTTCTTCTTGATCCTAATTTTTCAGAATAAGTAAATGATTTGGTACGACGCAAAGTAGCAGTCAGTTCTTTTAAAGTAGGCCGATTACCTTGTTGTGAGCGGCTTGAATTATGCATTGCACAGTTGCCTTTGGAAAGTAAGGATTGAGGTGAACTTGAGCTACTGGAATTATCATTCTTATATGTAGAGCTGTCTCCATCCCCAAATTCTCTTACTCTGTTTCCCATTTTTAAATCTAAAAGATCGGACTTCAAAAAGCTTAGCAGGCTGAGTGTTTCTGATGCTATATCTGGATTAGACATGGATTTTGTATGTTTTGTATTTTCTCTTTCAAAATGTAAGTTGGCTGCTTCATTGACATTTTCACATCTAGGGTTTACAGGGGTGGGGGCCGCTTTTGATCTACAACGGGTCTGTTGTCTTGATATACTATCACTGTGGCCAAAGCTTGGAGATCTGTAAAGGTTATACCCTCCTTGGAAGCTACGGCTTTGCCCAGAACAGTGTGAACTAAAAGGATCTTCTTCCTTGAGGGTTTCAGTGCTGGAGTACCTGCTGCTACTTCTAGATCCACAGGGGCTTGGCATAAATGGAGGAATGTTGACTTTTGCTACCCTAGATACAGTGGGCATGGGGGAAACTGCAGTAAGCTGGCATGTTGCCAAGGGAGATAAAACTTCAGAAATGCCTCTGATATGTGGTTTAGGAGATTCATTCAGAACATCACACAAATTTGAATTGGTTTTCGGTTTGTTTAAATCACAATTGAGATCTGTTCTTGCTGATAAAACAGGTCCTACAGAACTAGTCTCTGGAACAGTTTCTATGTTCTCTTTAAGCAGTGGAGAAATTCTGGGATGGGAACTTGCTTTACAACTTCTATCACCCATAACATGCAAACTGACATCATCGTAATAATCGCCCTTGCAGTCTGCAGCCTCTTGATTTCTGAGACTTTCCCTGAGGGTTGACAAATTGATTTCCTCTTCGCTGCCCGAGGACACTTCCTCAGACCTGTCCTGAAAATCGTTTTTGTTTGAAGTGCTAGGCAACGGCAAGGCTCTGTTATGCAACTCTTCCTGGCTGTTACTGTATTTGAGACTGATATTGGAGGGGGCAGTCTGTGGTCTGCCTGAAGTATGCAAGGAATGTAAACTAAGTGATTGCTGCCTTGCCTCTTGTTTAGGTAAACCAGAGGAAAGTGTGTGTGCCTTTAGACCAAATGGTATACAGCTTCTTGGAGGAGGGGTTGGAGGCTTAGGACCAGAGTTTTTCTTCTGTTCTTTTGCTTCCATACAGAGAGTGTTGCTACTCTCCGGTTTGCTGTCAATTACTGTTCTGCAGTAGGAATTATCAACCTTCCAGGATGAAGGTTTGGACGAGTGTGAAGTTCCAAATCCATGATCTTTGGCATAACTGTTAAAACCTTTAGTGTATGTGCCTTCTACAGGGTAATGTCTCTGCATTTCAGAAGATTCCCTTGGGCAAGAGAATTGTTGCCCCAAAAGTCTATGTTCATCACAGTCTGGTAAAGAGGATGCCCTTGCCGGTGGCTTCCTAATACTCTCCCCAAATAATTTTCGCATTTCTGTAACACTAGGCCAGTTAGATCCTTCGAGACCAATTAATTCCCGATTGTCAGGATGACTGAAAAAATTACAATAAGAGTTCAAAGTAATTTCATCTAGTGATGTGTCTGAGCTCTTAGGTCCCCTTGGATTCACAGAGGCAAAGAAATCATCAAACTTACCTGGCATCGCCAGGGATAAGTCATCACATTCAGTCAATGTAAGTTGTTCTTTGTTTGACAGAACATCTGATGTGTTGCTCTCCAGAGAAAGCCCCTGGTCACCCTTGCTTAAATGATCAGTGCGCCGCGAGGTCTCATCATCACTCTGAACCCCCTCATCCCTGGGGTGAGGCAAGAAACGCTGGGAAAGCTGACGAACTGAGGGACAAGGCGTAGTCTGGTCCTTTCTGGCTGCAGAGATTTTGGACACCTTCCTAGACAAGCTGAGGGATCTGGCAGGAGAACGATGCGCTTTCTGACATGTGGGTTGGGTGACATCTACTTTCCCGGGTAGCTCAGTGCCTCCCACTCCGACAAATGATTTATCATTCCAGTTTTCTAGTCTTTTAAAGGAAACACTCCTGTACATTCGAAATTTACGGTCTCCGTTCTCCTCAGCCATTGTTTTTTTTTTCTTTCAGGTTAAAAACAAAAAGACAAAAGACAAAAACAAACAAGGATGAAACCTCTAATAAATAGAATATTTGTAATCCAAATTTAAATCTGTACGAAAGCAAACGACGAGCGATATCCTCCCACCATTATTACAAGTCATCAGTTTTTCAGTAATTGTACGGAATATTTCCCCCAAAAATTCAGGAAAGTCTTCATGTTGCGTATCTCTGCTTTGGTTCCAGATGTATTTCCATCCATATGGTTCATAGTGTTGTGGATGGAAGGGTAACCGCTTCATCAGAAGGTTACAATGTATAATTTTATCTTCCAGAGTTCACCCACCACCTCTCAGACTTAGCCATGCCCCTATCGTTTAGTCATTAGAACTCTGCTCCGCTGTAAAACGCTCTTGGCGGCTTGGACTGTATCCCCTTCTCATACATCTCTGGAATATATTATTCTGCTTTGTAAAGTAATCCTTTTCCAGGCTTAGAACATATCACAGAAAAGAGAAGCTTGCGGCAGCCAGATTTTTGGTTCCGAGAGGTGAGGTTTGAGAGAAGGTTATGGGAATTTTCCTTGTCTTTAATTTGTCCCTATAAAAAGCACAGAAAAAGAAACATTGTCATGATTAATGGGTAGGACATCCTCCAATCCCTTAACCTACACCCCACCCCCATCCTTCTTGCTTTATCTTTCTATGGAAAGCGAGATTCAAGTTTCCACATATTATGATTTAAACCTACAAAAACTTCACAGTGGGCGGAGGGGACCATTAAACCCAACATTTCAGTTTGTCACTGACGGGAAAGGAAAAGGGGGGAAAATAAAAAAAATACAAAGACAAGTATTCAGAGGTTTCCAAAATGCCCGAAAACAAAACCAAAATATCTCTCTCCTACACTAGGAATATTTTAAACAAAGACATTGTACTAGTAGCGCCATCTAGTGAAAAATTATTATACTAATAATTCCACGACTTTACCCAGTCTGTGTATAAAAGCACTAAAAACAACTCATTTAAAGACCATATTTTGTAGAACAGAATATGCGGCCTGCAAATTAACAGACCTGTTGAACTTTAATTCCCAGCATGCTTTGACAGCTGGGGCATCTATGGAAGATGCATAGAGGCATAGTTGTAAAGTGATCTAATGGACCATGGATTGGAAACGAAAAGTCAAGGATTTATTTTGTTACAAAACAGATTTTTTTTTTTCCAATAATTATTAGCGATTGTGGAAAAATAGGGCATTAAATTACCAGTTTAATGGCTGCTGTCAATTAAAACTCCCAACATCCTCAGCAATGCCAGAAAGGACAGTATCTATGGTTCTGTACTTAAACTTTAGTTTTTGGGAAAATTTGACATTTTAGAGATTTACAACACGTGAAACATTTTTCTGCTCTTATACCTTGGGTGGAATAACAAGGGATAGAGTGGCTGAAGATGCACTAGAAACCATGGACACAATCCATTAAAATATTCTAACATTAAAAAAATAAAAATACTGACTGTTTACACACAGAGGGCTAAATAACATGGGCAAATAAAACAAGTAGTACTAAACAGAGGTTACATAAAGGTCTGAATTCACATTTATTCGCCACTTTCCCAACTCTGTGATGTGGAGAATTCGCTTATGACAGTCGCACATTTATGGAACGCTTTGCGCCAATTTGCATGTGAAGGCCACCCACCTATTCATAAAGCATTGGAGTCTATCGCAGTAGCGAATTCAGCAAGGTGTACTGTGTCCCATTCGCTAGTTTTACGTGGTGGATTAGCGTGGCTGATGGCAGGGTCGATACTGTCTAACTTACTACACTTCAGACAGTTGCTGATGCCATTACCTTCAGAATCCTCTAGCAGCGACAAGACGAGAGCTCGCTCTTAAATATCAAAACTTTTCGCCGGGACCCACTTACTCTAGTTAGATCTAATTACACAATATCTCAGCCAGTGACATCAAACAGTAAAACAGTTCTAAATACATATAAATAGCATTAAAGCACTTTCCTTAATACATCAACAAGTAGCAAAACACCGATTGAAGAATCTATCAACTGGGGCAATTGTTTACCAAAATATAGTAACCAATCAGCAGTGAGAATTCACTGGCTTAGAAGAGCTAGAATAAAAGAAAGCCTCCGATTGGTTATTATGGATTAATTGACTTGAACAGCCTTTTCCTTTATCGATGCACTATCCCTTTATTCATACACATTATTTTACTTTCACTTTGCAGAGCTCCTGGGTTCAAGTGATTCTGAGCTCTTCTTTAATAAAGAGGGTTTCAATGCCATTTCTTTATGCATTGTTACATCCACAATATATTTAATCTATAGTAACAGAAATCCCGCTATCATAATGACAAGTCGCTTGTAAGGCTAGGTACGCACTAGCGCTTTTTTGCGCTGCATATTTAGAAAAGCAGGTCTAGAAAATATGCTGCGTATTTCAGTTTGGCGTATACTCTAGATGTGCCTTTCTACTGTATTTACCTGATACAGAGTGAACGCTCCCTCAAAGCTTGTGGCTCCTCTTACCTGCCGTATTCTATACACAGCGTACATACACCAGCCAAAATGCAACATCAAGCGTTAGCGCATGTGCTTGCGTTATGCGCTAGTGTGGACGGAATAGTGTAAGTTACATAGAGATTCGCGGTGTGGCTTTTTTTTTTTTTTTTGTTATGCGCGGCGTATGTGAACGTAGTCTAAAAAAAGCAGCAATGATTTTTCATATGGCTTTCCAAAAAATAGTAACAGCGGCATCCAACAGAAAAAAGGTTTCTGTTCCCAAGAGATTACAATCTGTAAAGAGCAAGATAGTCAAACAATAGCAACCTAGACCAATGCCACATTTCACTGGAAAGCTCAGCAACATTGCACAATGTGACAATAAATCAGTAAGAAAACCTGACAGTGACGCTATCAAGCGCACATTCAAATTTCCAGTTGAATTCTGGCGAGCAGGTAATATTTCCTAATGAAAGCGCAGTGGATTTCTCTAATATACAGTACAGTGTTCAGGTAGGTTCCTACAGACATTTCAAAATTCCCAAAGGGGGGGTCACTGTCAGATAACATACCCCAAACTGACAATAATCACTATTAAATTCTACTTCTAACCACGTCGTCTCATCAACGGACCGCCTGAGCCAAAAACAAGACGTTTAACGGTGGAACAGGACCACTGAGCGAGACTGGAGCAGTTCTGTAAGGGGTTGTGACGTCATTTAAACCCATTCAGCAACAAAACAAAAAAGGATATAGTAATGCAGATTATAAAATAGATCCTAAACAATTCAGCAATACCCACTCCCTTTAACAGAGACAGACACAGAAGAAGTTTAAACTTGAAAAGTTTAAAGTTTATCTTGTAAACTAACCCAACCCCCCTTTTTAACCCCAATATGGAGCACAGACCAAACCAGTTGCATTAGTCATCTTTAAGTTAAGCAGCAGTTAAAGAGTTTATAATATAAGTCTGATTGGATCAGTCCATTCTACTCTTCCCTATACAGGTAATACCAGGTTCCCTGTACTTATTTATTTTGGACCCCCCCCCCATAACAAATACAAATGAAAGACAAGTTCCCAGCTCCTTACCCTTCAAATCTCTCCTGTAGTCTGAATTTCACAGGCTCTACAGAGTCCTGGAATTTGTATGCACCATTTTCACTAAACACAGGGGGGTGTGGGGGGATTCCAAAATGATTGTTTGCCCCTGTTAACATCAGCTGAAAGAACCAACCTCCTGGAAGTTGTTACATTGTAAGCAGAATGTTGCAGTTAAAAGATACACTTGTAGTTGGAGAATGCCCTCCAGACTGGGCTACAGGAAATGCCCCCTCCTCCCCTATTTACACACTCACTTGGAATGTGCCAGTCCCCTCTCCTACACTGCACAGTTGAATACATTTAACCCTTGCTTGTTCCCTCTTTGTATCTAATCATTCCCTTTGGCGAACTGGAGTTTTTTTTAGTTTTTTTTTAGTTTTTTTTAATTTCCCCCTTTGATTCTTTGCAAGAAACCAAAAAATAACACTTTGTGGGGATTGTATGCAGATTTATTTTTTTTAATCGTAATTATTTTTCTGCCATTTGCCAGATATGGGTGTATTAATAAACTTCTGTGATTGTTATAACGCCATCCTACTAACCCAGTGGTTCTTAACCAGGGTTCGACGGGGCCTCCGCCACGGAGGTCAAGACACAGAGGTCAAGGGATTTATCACTAAAGAAGGGTTCGGTGAATGTGCATATGAAACTGGTGGGTTCGGTACCTCAGAGTTAAGAACCGCTCTACTAACCATTGGCAAATTTTTTATTTTATGTTTTCCATGAAGGTATCAATTCATTTGGTTTTAAAGGAGATATATTGGCAAAAACTACTTTGATGATTT
>WMED01016205.1:0-13387 GCA_019650415.1 Pipa parva
CTGAGGAAGCCGAGAATACTTGGTGAAACGCGTAGAGCAAGAGACTTGTTATCAAAAAAAGATTTTATTTTATTTAACTCTATGTGAGTTTTTTTATATTCTGTACAATAAATTTTTTAAAAACATCTACAATACTGCACTGTTGGAATTCTGTTCTGCAACACATGCATGAGGTCCAGATGACTGAGAGGGAGAGACTTCCAGGATACTGATTACATGTGTATTTAATCATTTCTTCTGGTAAGTGCAATCCACCAAGGGGGTGCTCACACACACCCCCGCATGACACCAGCACGGAGTAGAGATAGAAGCACAATCAGCACTGTCTCCCAAGCTCCACATAACAGCCAAATCCACGGCAACACCAGTATCTTTCCCTAAAGTTTATTGATACAAGGCACCTCATAAGCACATAGTTTGTTACATCATACTGTATCACACTAGGGGCATCCCTCTTTGCCCTTTCCGTTTACTGTTTTCCAGCGCTACCACCCACCATATCGTATATGGAGTTGTGATTGTGACAAATAATTGAGGCGCAGAAGTAGGCACCTCAGTGGTTTGAGCGCAGGATCCTGAATTGACTTTTAATCAGTGATATTTGACTAACAGGCGCTACACATTTGGTATTAGATGAATTTTTTGAAGTTTATTCATTGCATTATTGAAACTAAGCCCTGTTGTGTGTTGCACAGGCTTACAGGATTTGAAGAAACGTATGTGCCTTCATTGGATTATAGATGAGAGCAGAGCACAGCAGGAAGAGTGAGTACTGAAGCCCTGGCACTGTGATAACAAGGGAGGTTACTAAAAATGCGATTACATGATTCCCAATTATTTGTTAATGGCTATTTCATGATGCATAAATAACTGGTGAGACCATTGCAAGGGCCATCTTTGCAAACTATTTTCTTTTTGTATGTAATTCAATGCTTCGATTGTTATGTTTACTATTTTAATTGCCCCCAGTCATCTGCATATTTGTCTTGTTAACTCCACCCCTTCGAAACACATGTTGATATTGTAATTCAATTGTAGCTAGTTTAACTTCAGTCAGTCTAAAGCTAGGTTCACACAAGCGTATGAAAAAAAATACGGCTCAATGAAAGCCAATAGTACTCACCAAGTTCCAGACACACTAGCACATGATGCGCATACGCCGTGTCTGGAATGCTGGGTGTCGCATTTTAGCTGGCATATAATATGCCGCACACAAAATGCGGCCAGCTGTGAATGCCGAGGGAGCGTTCATACGGCTGGAGTGTATCTTTCTATTTTTTTTTACATTATTTAGTGTGAACCTAGCCTAAGGAGGTTATTGACCAAAGTGATCATTTGACTGTCGGAAGTCACATTCTGAAACAGCAGATTCCCATAGCAAATCTGCGACTGTGACAATTTTCCCATTGTAAAGTTGCCACTGCGACAATATTTCTATAGTAAAGTCCCAACAATATTCTCATTATAAAGCTGTGACTGCGACAGTAGCAGTCTGTTGTGACTGTCTTTAGCTGGCGAATATCCCTTTACACAGCAATTTAGACTTTAGCCAATAACTCCCTATTATGAATACTAGGGCGAAATTTATTAAAGTCGTAAATTTTACCAATCGATCAAATTTTCAAACGATCAATCAGAATTTCAATCAATCGATCACTTTGGCTTTAATAAATTTCGCTAAGTATTCATTGAGACCACTGAGTCAGCTTACTGCCTCTTTCCTAAGTGCCTACTTTATAAGTGCTACAGTAGAATTTTAACAGAATATAAACAGAAGAGAACCAGAAGGGAACAGAACTCTACAAACTGCATGTAAAATTTTGCATTGTCTTTGTTTTGTATTGCACCTTTTCATACTATGGGGGTTATTGGGTAAAGTGAGAATCTGACTGTCAAATTCGCAAACAGCGAATCCCCATAGCAAATCTGCAACTGCAACAATTCTTCCATTGTAAAGTCGCTACTGCAACAACTTCTAAAGTTCCGTCTGCGACAATATTTCCATAGCGATTGTGACAATATTCTCATTATAAAGCCAAAACTGCAACAGTAGCAGTCTATTGTGACTGTCTTTAGCTGGTGAATTCACACCTTTATGCAACAATTCAGACATTAGCCAATAAACCCCTATGTATTTACTCCCTACCTGTCTGCTATTTGTCTGTGTTGTGTTCTCAGTGCTCCCTAAGCTTATCCATTCCTTTGACCCACCCGCCTGATCTATCATACTCTGTGCATATTTCTCCATCTCTTCTACCCATGCTGCCCACTATTCACTCTTCTCATTCACCACATCATTGTTCTCGTTCACCACTCTCTTCTTCCTACTTACTTTCCCTCTTAACTTTGCCCTTTTGTTTTCGTACCCGCACTTCTGCCCCTACCTTTCACTCCCATGCCTCTTGTCCATCTAACCTAATCCCAATTCCCACTCGTCTGACTTCCTCCCTTCCCTTTTTCTGCTCTCTCCTTAATGTATGCTCTATAACTAAGAAGTCTACTTTAATTCACGACCTGTTTTTCTCCAGCTCTCTTCACCTGTTAGCACTAACAGAAAACTGACACTCCCCTCATGATGCTGCTACTGAGGCTTCATTAACTCATGGAGGCCTCTCTTTCTCCCTGACTCCTTTGTTTTCTCTTCCTTTGGGGTTCATGCTGTCCAACTTTTCTATCCCCTAACTTTATGTGTTGCTATTGTAGACAGGCCACCCTTTGATTCCTCACCTACTGCTTTTCTATCAGACTTTGAATCCTGGCTAGCCTTTTATTCTTTCTAATGAAAGACTCACACTCATTATGGAGGACTTTAACTGTCATACTGATGACCCCTCTCTATCTTGGCCTTCTCTTTTTCTCCCCTTAACTTCCTCTTTTGACCTTCACCAGTACAACTCTAGCACACATAAGGTTGGTCACTTTCTAGATCTGGTTTTTACAAAAAATATTTCTCTCTTAATATCAGTCCATTACCTCCCTCAAATCATTACTTTCTTAACTTTTCAATCTCATACTCTCTTATTCAACCTTCTACACCCCTAAAATGTTTTTTTTCGGATCACACATGCCTTTGCTACTTCTCTGTCCTCCAACTTGTCCACATCCGCCCCCACCTCTGATCCTGATGTGCTGGCTGCTTCCTACATTTTATCTAGTACTATTGATTCATTTGCTCCCTGCAGCCTAAACTGATTTGTTATTAATAATCCTCACCACTGGCTGAATGCACAAATGCATTTTATTAGATCCTGCATGAATTGTGCAAAACATATGTAGTGGAAATCCAGTTCCCAGGCAATCTCATGCATGTCCTTGTCTTATCCTGCTTTGGACTATTGCAATGCCCTTCTAACTGGCCTCCCCATTTCCCATCTTTCCCGTGCCAGTCTATTTTAAATTCTGCTGCTAGAATAATTTCCCTCTCTCTTCTGAAGTCTCCATCCCAACTCCCGTTTGCTCCTGGGCTCCCAGTTAACAAATGTATTATTTACAGTGTCCTATTTTTGACATTTAAATTGCTTTACTCTGCTGCCCCTCCCTATATATCTTCCCTTATTTGCTTATATGTGCCTAGCAGTTATCTCAGCTCTTCACAAGGCAACCTTCTTCAGGAATACCTCACCAAGACTGCCTATTCTCATCTTAAACCCTTTTCTCTTGCTGCCACATATCTTTGGAATTCTGTTCCTCTCTACCTCTACCAAGATCTAAGATCTAAATTTAAATCTTACCTCTTGGAGCACTAGCACTGGTTTTCATGTGAATAATAATATTTATTCAATTATATATTCAAAATCTATATTTATTTTCTTATTTAATTGGCACTTATAGCCAAATGTTACCCTATTGCACTTATTACCTTCCTATATGTTTATGTAAGTCTCTAAGGGGGGAATTCAGGAAGCTCCGAAGTGAGGCGTGTAGTGTTCGCCTCACTTCGGAACAACTGACATGCGCATGCTGATGTCCTGCACACGGACATCAGCATGCGCATTAAAGGGATTCCCCTCCCAGCGAGAGCACTCGAGTCTCCTTTCCGGGAGGGGAATCCCTTTAATGCGCATGCTGATGTCCGCACGCAGGACATCAGCATGCGCATGTCAGTTGTTCCGAACTGAGGTGAACACTACGCGCTTCACTTCGGAGCTTTCTGAATTCCTCCCTAAGTCTCCCTCCTACCTCCTACTTAGATTGTAAGCTCTATTGGGGCAGGGCCCTCCATCCTCTTGTTTCAATCATGGCCTGGCACTTACAGTGATATATTTTCATAATTATATGCTTGTATTTTACACATGATGATGTTGCGGCCGAAACGTCATCACATCGCGCGTCACGTGATGACGTTTACTGCCGACGTCACCTGCAGGGACCCTTATAAAAAGGGTTCCTGCGGGTGCTTCCGGGTGTAAGAGCGGTTCTCAACCCCAGTGGGACGGCCTCGCGACCCACAGGTTGAGAACCGCTGTTCTAAGAGGTAATCTTAAGTTCAACATTGCGAAAAGCATGTTTATCTAACCACTGCTGATATTCTAAAAGAGAACATAAGTAATGGCCAGTAGGTGGCGCTATTGCCTAAGGAATGGATTTTAGAGACCTTAATAATGATGACAACTTTTAGCAAATACAATAATGGAAAAATACTCCAGATCCAATTAAGGGGGGAATTCACTATCATCCGAAGTGAGGTGCATAGTGTTCGCCTCACATCGGAAAGACTGAAATGCGCATGCTGATGTCCTGCACGTGGACATCAGCATGCGCATTAAAGAGATTCCAGTCTCGGTGAGAGCACTCGAGTCTCCTCGCCGGGAGGGGAATCCCTTTAATGCGCATGCTGATGTCCGCACGCAGGACATCAGCATGCGCATGTCAGTTGTTCCGAAGTGAGGCGAACACTACGCGCTTCACTTCGGAGCTTTCTGAATTCCTCCCTAAGTCTCCCTCCTACCTCCTACTTAGATTGTAAGCTCTATTGGGGCAGGGCCCTCCATCCTCTTGTTTCAAACATGGTCTGGCACTTACAGTGATATATTTTCATAATTATATGCTTGTATTTTACTTTACTTGTTCTTTGCCATGGTCTGTATTATTACTGGACTGTACAGCTCTGCGTAACCTTGTGGCGCTTTATAAATAAAAATATACATACATACATGATAGGTTTTTTCTCTCATGCCTTAACTCCTCTGTCTCTCTAGCCAAACATTCTTAACTTTCCTAAAACAAAAAAAAAATCAAATCCCTGTCGTCTCTTTTCAATTTGCAACACCCTTCTATGTCCTTCGCCCTCAGGTATGCAAACCCTCCCACAAGATTTTGCTGATTTCTTTAGAAATAAAACTGATAATATATCTGCAACCAGACTGCTATTCCTCCTAATAATATAGACATAATTCTACCTACATCCCTGTCTGAGTTTCTGAATTCTTTTTCTCCTGCTACCCGGTCTGAAGTTTCTCAACTTCTCTCATCTTCCCATGTCAAACATATTTGCTTGACTCCATGTCTTCTTCTTTACTTAAGTGCTGTGATTTTGCCCTTGTGCAGACCCTCAACTCTACCCTGTCCTCTGGAACTTTTCCTCCTTCTTTTAAACAGGCCTGTATTAAACCCATCCTTACAAAATCTACACTGGACTCTGCATGCCTCGCTAACTATCATTCTGTCTCTCTCTTGCCTTTCACTTCGAAACTTCTGGAACATCTTTTCTATACCAGTCTTACTAACTATCTGCATGCCCACCATCTCCTGGACCCTCTGCAGTCTGGCTTTAGGCCAGGCCACTCTACAGAGACTACTCTGTGTAAACTTGCAAATGAACTCCAGGTTGCCAAAGCCAGGGGTCACTTTTTTGTTCTAATTCGCTTAGACCTATCCTCTGCATTTGACATTGTCGATCAGTCTTTTCTTATTCAAATTCTCCATGCGCTTGGTGTCCATTATCAAGCTGCATCTTGGCTGGCTCCCTATCTTAATGATCATACCTTTTTTTGTCTCCCATGCTAATGACACCTCTTCTCCTGTCCCACTTAGGGTGGGGGTGCCCTTTGGTGATATCATTTTTTGGTCTTCACTATCACTTGTATACAGATGATACCCAAATTTATTTATCTGCTCCTGTGCTAACACCTGAAAATCAGACTCAAATTTCTAGCTGTCTTCTGGCAATCTCCTTGTGGATGGCCAAGCACCAGCTCAAATTAAATCTCGCTAAAACAGAATTGATTATCTTTCCATCCAAACGTAGACCCACTGCTACCTTTTCCACTCTAGTTGATGGTGCGATCCTCAACCCTGTAAACTCTGTACGTTGTCTTGGGGTGACTCTTGACTCTGCTCTTTCGTTCTCTAAGAACATCTCTTCCACTGGTAAAATCCTGTTGATTTTTCCTTTGCAACATTGGGAAGATCCGTCCCTTTCTCTCTCTCACTCCACTGATAACATACTCATGCATGCTCTCATCCTTTCTTGCTTGGACTACTGCAATGTTCTTCTATCTGGCCTTTCAGCTTCCCACCTCTCCCTGCTCCAGTCTATTCTGAAGGCAGAATTCTCTCCCTCTCTCCCCAGAAGGAACAGCCTTTCTCCCGATCTCTCTCAGCTCCTTGGCTAACAAACAAATAATTTACAGTGTTCTCCTTTTGACATTTAAGGCACTTCACTCTATTGCCCCTCCCTACATTTCCTCACTTGTTTTTTGTACATACCTTGACATCAACTGTCCTCTTCCCAAAGCAACCAGCTTTGCATGTCACATGCACACCCATACTGCCCTTTCTCATCTTAAACTCTTTTCTTTTTCTGCCCCAAATATCTGGAATTCTATACCCATTTACCTTCACCAGGAACATTATCTCTACATTTTAAAACCAAACTAAGGTCCTACCTTAGCACTAGCACTTAGCCTTGCACTGATTTTTATCACTGATTTCTATTTATAAATTATATTGTATCCTTACTAAGTTTTTATAATTAGTATATGTATTTATTGACCAGTGTTTTAACACTTTGTTACAGCTCTTATTACCCTTCTATCTGTGTAAGTCTTCTTCCCATTTAGATTGTAAGCGCTATGGGGCAGGGACCTCCAACTTCTTGTGTCAACCACAACCCGACACTTAAATGAGAAATAAAGTGAAAAAAATGAAAAACAACAGTTAAAATACTTACCTAATACAGAACCAGTTGATGACAGTCACAGCATGAGCTGTGTTGTAATAATAAGCCGGCTCCTGATGCTTCTTCACAGTGCTGGCTGACCGGCAGCCAGCACCGCAGCTCCTCCCAGCCTGTTACACGTCGGGTGTTTCAGGGCTTAAACATCATCATGTTCATTGTGAGGGCCAATGAGAATGCTCCCCGCAATGAGCATGATGATGTATGAGGCCAGGGAAGGAGAAGAAGGAGCTGCATGCTGGCTTCTGTGTCAGCCAGCGCACTGTGCAGAGGCATCGGGAAAGCATCAGGGGCCGACTAATTACAGCTCATGCTGTAACTATAATCAACCGGCTCAGTATAAGGTAAGTATTTTAACTGTTGTATTTTATTTTTTTACTTTAGGTCTCCTTTGAAGTAAAACATCCTTGTGATATTATACTTGATTTGTGTAATGCCCTTACTTCTATTTAGAGGGAAGTTCTATGTAATTGTTCTATTTGCACCTCAGAACCATTATTGTAAATTCCCAACTACAATGCAATTATCAGTTTGCCTGTTACTGCTACTGGTAAATGCCCAATAATATTATATCTGTATGATATTATTTTTCCCATCTATTGCTTGGTGCCTATTTAATCATTTGTGCCATTAAAATGTGACCTTTTGATGCTCTGTGCCAAAACTATGTGCTCCTTTCTCTTTAGTATAATGTACAGGTTAATATGTTGTGCCATTATATAGTGTCTTGTTAATGTACAGTACCCTTATAGTGCTTAGTTCATACTCAAGTGACTTTATAATCTAATTTTCAAGGCCATTGCAAAGTCATAGTTACTAATATTGTCCAGAGAGTTGCTCTTGTCTTGTCAGCAAGTTCTGGTCTAGCTATACTATACCCATTGCTTCCAGGCTGGAAATAAGCACTGATGGTGCCAAACTCAAAAGTCTTAGCACTACTATAAGCAGTGTTCTAATGTCTTTATCAGATCCTGTGCTGTATTTGACTGTTACCCTGATTTGAACTGCTTTTTCTACCTTCTGAGAAGTCCTGCTTCATCATCAGTTTCCACTGCAGATCCCTTGAATGTCAGCTCTGCAGCACAGCCTTCCAGAATATCTTCAGGTCTGTTTCCACATTGTTTTTTCCTTACAGCTCCAAATGTTTGGTCTTGCTACTCCATGCTTGAAAGTACAGCATGCTCCAAGTGAGTTGTGTAGTTCTACGGTTCCCATATCCACCCGAAATCTCTGAAAGACAGCTGCTATCATTGTGAGTTTAACCCAAGAGCCACATCCTGAGAGACCCCTCATTGTTAAGGACATACCCTGGGGGTATATAGGTGAAGACCTGAGGCTCTGTACCCAGGGCCGGCCTTTCCATTAGGCGGAATAGGCAGATGCTAGGGGGGCACTCGCGTGCATTTTTTTTTTAAACTAGCGACAGCGCTGTTGTTGGAGGTGAGTGGGGGCGCGGGGCAAAGGGGGGGCGGCGCAGGACAGGGGGTTTTCACGTGGCAGGGGGGGCGCCAGGTGGGGGCAGGCCTAGGGAATCAATAGGGACAGTGCCGCTACTGTCTGTGCCTCAGCATTACCCTGTACCAACCCCACTGTGGTAAGGAGAATTCATTTTCTTCTTGTTTTTGCACTATCCCACAATGTTTCTGTTTTCTATAAGTCCACCCCCACCCCCATTGTTGTGTTGACAGTATGAATAGCATGTGGATGAACATGCACCAGACATCCCCACACCAGACGCGTTTCACCTGCCAAGCTTTCCTAACCTCCAGAGGAAGCCTTGGCAGGTGAACCTCATAAGCCAAGCAGTTTCCTTCAATGGCCCTTTCTTAACCAAGCGCAGGAGGGTTGGCAAATGCTGGGTGCAAAGGTCTATGCCGGCAATTTAACAAAAATCACTGCCATTGGTATTCCAATTGCGGGGGATTTCAAAATGAGCGCTGTGATTAGCACAGCGCTCAAGTATCAATGTTCGTCAATGTCAGCTAAGTCTGAATAGGTGAATCCAATGGATCCACAGCCTGGAGTTTTAGTGCTTGTGATCTGCCTGCCTGTCTATGCTTTGTTACAGAATGCTACTGCCTAGAGTTACAGCTTCTTAAAGGGATCATCTCCAAGTGTCTTCAGCTAAGGGGTTCTGCAGCTTCTAAGTGAGTCTCTTCACAGCTAGCACCATAGTTTCAGTGAATTCAGCACTGGTATGTCTACGCAGCGTTGAACCAGGTGTAATAGTCCCAGGAATGGATATCGTCCTCTGCGCTGTTTCCAGGAGGTGCTGTGAGTTATACTTTTGTGGGTGCCCAGGGGTGCTGTGAGTGATGTTTCTATTAGCTGCTCTAAGTGAGCCAGTTGCAGTTCAGCTGTTCCAGATTGCCGCCAGTGGTTCCAAGTGAGTTATCCAGCTGCCACCAGTGGGGGGTTATCTTGAGGGCTGCGACCTGGGAGGTGACTGCAGCAAAGGCCATATAACTCCTTGCAGGGGTTAAGGATGAAGACATGGCCCTCCTTAGATGCCTCAGAGTTAACCAGAGTCAACTCCTGCTGTGGTACAGAGGATCCACACCTTCCTTAAGTCACGTTTATTCCTAATTCCTCTCACTCCCTGTTTCTACACATTGTAAACCGGGATCTGGGCTATGACAAAAAAAAAAAACAACAGGCACACTTGGCCATAGGTAAAAATAAAATAGAAAGTCCAGTTTATTTTCCAGCACTGGTGCAAAGAACATCAAAACACCACTATTTTTTCTCACAACGAAACCTAAATTGGCTTTTCTTCAGCAAAAAAAAAACAAACAATTCAGTTGATGCCACAAACACAGGATTATAGGATTATACCAAACAAACTTTTCACTGTTACCTATTTAGTTGCACAGGAGGGACCTCACCCATGCTGCAGCTCTCTCTTACTACTCAGCTAGCAGACCTCTTGTCACAGGCAGGGAGTGGACCCTCTGTACTACCTTGGGGTTTGGCTTAGGTATGCTGCGAGGTGCAGAGTCTGAGGGGTTTCTGGTCTTTGTCTTTAACCTCCGCAAAGGGGTACTGGTCTTAGCTGCGGGAAACCCCCAGGTCGCAACCCCCTGAGCATACCCCCCAAAGGTAGTTGCTGGTACTGGGTAATGACTGTAGTAGGAGCAGGATACCAAACTTGGAATAGGAGAACAGGCAGGTACTGTCACTTTAATAAGTTATAAAAAGTAACCAGGAACCAAGCACCGGAACACTTGTAGTATACACACAGAGCGCAACCTATTAGAAACACAATTACATGTAACGAGTAGTAGGAACTCTAAGAGACCTATCTAGCTGGAAGCTTAGGCACCGAATGCCCAAGCTGTCCAGCTTTTAAATCTCCCGCTGCGTCTCAGTGCAGCGGGAGCTCTCCCGACACGCAAGTGTCATGGGGGCACACTGTAAGCATGCACGCTGCCGGCAGACATTAAAATCCTGACAGCCGCGGCTCGTGCACCAAAGAACAGTGCGCCCGACCCGAGCTGTCAGGTAAGGAACGCCGAGCGTTACACCTCTCACCTACTTACAAAGGTCAGCTGAGAATAGGAGGGGAAAATTCTGGGATGGAGTATAAGAGTGACCTTCACTCCCAAGCTCTTCAGCCACTCCTAAATCCCGGTCCCAAAATCTGGCTAAAGAACTGCTCTGGCAGTTTAATACTGGGACCTTATCCTGTAGCCTTCAATTTTTGTATGCATTAACGCTTCCAGAGGCGTAATGGGTTCTGGCTTACTATAGTGCCTCTAGTGGCAACCCAGTTCCCATGTGACAGTAAGATCATGTGGACAGAATTCAAAGTTAGCAAAATCTGACAGAGTCTGCCTTTAGACTGCTCCAGGTTTCTATTCAGAAGGCTTCCTTCTGCTGAGCTGCCGATTTCAAGAAAGATTTTTAATCAATATTTGTCTCCCTATGGGATGCTCCATATCTTGTAACTACTTTGAAGCATTCAGTTCATTTATTGATTGGCTAATCCAGCAGGAAACAGGCATTGTCCACATTATGCATTACCTAGATGACTTCTTATTCGTTAGTGCCCAAAATACTGACAACTACAAAAATCTCCTATGGTTTTTCAACAAAATAACTGCACATTTCAGCATCCCAATAGCACAGGGCAAAACAGAAGCCCCATCAACTTAAATAATTTTTCTTGGCATTGAAATAAAAACCAAGGAAATGCTATTTCGATTACCGACAGCACTAATTATTACAGTAGACCAAGCCATAGGCACCAGAAAACTGACCCTAAAACAGGTACAATCTCTGTTAAGCCATCGCATTGCATCGTGAGCTATCCCAATGGGAAGACTTTTCTGCCGGAGATTATCCATGACCACAAAAGGGATTAAAGCCCCTCACCATTACATAAAACTGTCAAAGTCATAAAAGACAATTTAAAATTCTGGTAGTCATTCCTGGTTTAGTTCAATGGGAAATCTTGTTGGCAGGAGCCAGAAATATCAAACCAGGATTTACAACTTTTCACAGATGCAGCAGGTAGTATAGGAATGGGAGCCTTTTTCCAAGGAAATTGGTTTTCAGAAAGGTGGTCCAAAACATGGATTGACTCAGAAATAATTTTCAACCTGATGTTATTAGAACCCTTCCCAAAATACACGGCAATAGTAATATGGGGGGGGATAGATTACACAACAATCGCATCATTTTTTGGTGCAACAACATGGGTACTATAAGCGCAATTAACCACCAGACCTCAGCTTCCCCCCTGTAGTGCAAGTCGTGCATGCCTTAGTGCTACAGTGCTTGAACCTAAACTTATGGTTCAAAGCAAAACATGTACCCAGAACAAAAAATTGCATAGCCAATGCATTATCCCGGTTTCAATTTCAGGAATTTCAAAGACTTGCACCACTAGTGGACAAAAAGGGCCAATCTGTACCAGCTTCCTTATGGAACATCATTACAGTCAGCTAGCTACACTATTGATGAAATCATTAACTCCCAATACCAGACAGGCATACATCAGAGTTTGGATGGCATGGTTTACCATGGCTTTAGCTGGTCCAGGTGTGGCCAATCACCATGCCAGAGCAGCAGCAATGATGAATTACCTACAGGCACACCTCAACAGGGGTAACAGATGCAATAGTACATAGAAATTTATGAGTCCTGGCATTTTTATTTCAGTTATATTCAGTGCTTTTTTTGCACCGATACGCGGTAGTACGGAGTACCGGAAAATCTGAAGAATTTTGCTCTGAAGACTTTTTTCAGCGCAGCAGGATAACCGGGCTGGCACAGTGGTCAGCGCAGCAATATAACAGAGATAGCACAGTGCCCAGCAGCCGGACCCATTCCAAGAAGCAGCAGCGGCTCAACTGATAGAGGCGAGAGCCTCCCAGCAACTCTCTCCCGTATGCAGTGAAAGCTGATATGGAACCACTCGATGATTACTTCCAGAAATTATCGAATCATCGGGGAGCATCGATTAACTGGAAAATCACACCAATTTCATCTATAATTGATAGTATCGAAATGTGTACTGACAAATATTATTTTACAAAAAAAGCACTGGTTATATTCATGGACAGACATAACAAAAGAGTTTTGCGTGAAACACATAGTAAAAGGCTGGAAGCGCCATAAACAGGGCAGCGACAATAGGAAACCTATTTCATTTCGACTGCTAAATAAAATGTGTGAAATGACAGAATTGGTATGCAGGAACAATTATGAGAATTATCTGTTTAAAGCTGCCTTCACATTGGCATTCTTTGGGGCCCTTAGAGTAGGAGAAGTGGTATCACCCACAACCTACAAACCAGAAGGCATACCCATAGAAAACACAATAGTAACAGGTACCACAGCAATGTTTAAAATCTTGCATAGTAAAACAGACCAACAGGGTAAAGGTAAATTAGTAACACTAAGAGCCATGGGTAGCCCCTTATGCCCCATAAAACAGCTGTCCATCTTCTTAAAAGGAGAGGTACACAGTACAGCCCATTACTCTATCACAATTGTGGTTCATTTTTAGCCACCATCCAATTTATAGTCAAATTGAAGAAATGTATAGCAGCTGCTGGTTTACCGAAGGGGCTTACCTTAGAGGAGGGTCAATGTAAGGAGCTGCTAGGAGTAGAAAATTTCCCACACTCCCTGCTCCAGTTTAATGTTATACACAAAAAGAAAAGATGTCTATGAAAGAACCTGAATTTAAAATTATCTGCAAGC
>WMED01016206.1:0-13387 GCA_019650415.1 Pipa parva
AAATTTATTGTTACGAATTGGCCATTTATGAAGGAGTCGGAGTCGGAACCTGTTAAAATCGAGGAGTCAGAGTCGCAAATGTGACTCCACAGCCCTGCTTCCCACCCTTTCTCTTGGGACTGCTTTGGTAGATCCCCATGGTCCTGTGTCCCCCCAAGAGAAATTAGGGAGTAAAGGAGATTTTGTACTCGCCGTCAATGTTCCCTCTAAGCTGTGCGCGTGTGCGTGCGCACATGACCCGTCAAACCAGCGCACACAAATTAAAATGGTGCGCACAAAAAATTTGTATTTAAAAATTGTATTTAAATATGTATTGCACAATTATTTACTTAGGCTTATAATTTTACACATACGAAATTTCTTGCGCACACAGCCTTTACAAAATTAGAAGGAACATTGCTCGCCGTTAAATATTTTTCTCTATTTGTTTCTTGGGGAACACATGTTATTCCACTTTTATTAATGTATTATTTTTCAATAACTGTATCACCTTTACTACTATTGTGTTACTTAATTGGTTTTGTTTACTGATACCTCTAGCTTGGTAAGTTGAACTGGTTCATCTCTTCATGTGTCAGGGGTAAAACCCCTAAGAGAGGAGTCAGATTCTTCTAGTGTCTTACCTCTGTGGGAGGGAGCTTTACCTCATGGTTTTGTGCCCCCCCTCCCAAGAGACAAGTAGAGAAAAAGATTTAACAGAGTACAAAATCTCCATTTTTTTTTTTTTTTTTTTTTTTTTTTTTTTTTTTTTACAACTAAATATCTTACTTTATTTACACAAATTTGAATTTCTAAGGTACAAAAGTACAAATTGAATATATAGTAATTCTAAATGTATCTAAGGCATTTTATTTTTTGGTATTACTGTCCTTTGAATCTGGTAACAGCAAAGTTCATAAAGGCATTCAATTGGCACTAAACTGCTAATCTTTGCTACAAAACCTTTAGTAGTTACTTGTTCAAGTATATTTTCTTCATGTTTAAAAAAAAAAAAAAAGTTTTTTTAAAATTCTTATTGTGAATCCTGCACATAACATGAGTTTTGTAACAAACAATCCCTTTTAAAAAATATGGATAACTACTAGCTTGTAAATATTTGGAATCATTAAGAGCAGCGTTTCTCAATCTGTGGGTCGCGACCCCTTTGGGGGTCGAATGACGCTCTCACAGGGGTTGCGAACACGCTGTGAATCCAGTAGTGAGCGCAGGTCCCTTTATATAAGGGTTTCTGCGTGGTGACGTCACGCCCGAACGTCATCACGTGATAGGCGTACGTGATGATGTTGGGCCCGAACGTCATAATGTGACGCGATGACGTCAGGTCCAAATGTCAGTGTGTGATGTCATTGCAGGGAGTCGTGGTCTCAACTAGGTTGAGTACCGCTGATTAAGAGTTTATCCTTATGACCTCACTTTTTTTAATTAATCACCAATACAATCATAAATCTTGTGTCCTAATGGCAAACTCTTCACTCATTTTGGTCAGTGACCTTTATTTCCTAATTGGTTCTCCGAAAAAACTTTGTGATATGTTTTATAAAAGCTGAAGTCACTTTTTTCTGTCCAGACCAGCAGGATAATATGTCATTTCTTGGGTTATAAGGTATGTAGTGTGATAGCTTGTAAAGCTCAATTCTGGGTTCAAAGATTGACAAAACTGGTTTCTACAGATACATCAGTTATATGAATTTAGTTATTTTTGTAAATGCCAACTAACTGAAGTGTTTGTGCAAAGTAAACTACTGCCCTTAGGAAAGTGGATAATCAGGATTTAACCCAAAAAAAGTTTCCAAATACGCAACGTCACCCAAAGGAAAAGAACGGCAGCCTGTATTTGATACACACATTGAAGAAACTGAGTTTACAATTTCCTTAAATAGTACACAACAAATTAAGTGTCATCTAAAATGATAAAAATCATACTGCAGGATTCCAGCCTTAGAAGCAGAAGTTTAAAAAAAGACAATATATTTAAAACAGGCAAATAGAAAATGTTAACATTGTCAGAAGAACCCAGGTATTGGATAATGGTTGACTGGAAATAAGGGTTAGAGGAGAACATATGTGATACAGCAAATTAAAAGATGCTGGAAAAGTTCTGGATGCAGTCTGTCAAGCAAATTTACAAAGATAATGAAATGGTTGTAGCAAAAGATAATTTTGTATTCCACTCATTTGTATTGAGCATTTAAATATAAACTTCATGGTATCGAAAAGCAAAGCATATATCTTGAGGGATAAGACGGGTAAAGTTGAGCCAGGGAAAGAAATGCTATGAATTCTGTGGTTGATATTTTAGCTGAATTTCTTTTAAAAAAACTAATAACTAAAATCACAGTGTCTGCTAAGCAATAATTGCTTCAAATGGGATATTATTTTGAATGTGACATTGAATAAATATGAAACTGCAGTGGTCACTTTAGTTTGTACCTTGAATAAAATAGTACTGTTGGAGCATGTGTTTTTTAGGTTCACATTCTTAAACTGAAACTCCTTGGTCATTATTCTGACTATTTTTTAAAGATTAGGGTCAAGAAATGACCAGTCCCATGTTTAGAGGCAGACCATAATGCAGTGGTCCCCAACCTTTTCCAGATCAAGGATCAAATTTCTGGTTACCTGATCCAGTGAAATTTTAACAGACTGGTGGGAGGGTGGGCGGAGCAAAAGCTTGCTGCCGGCTGCATAATGGTGACATGCTTCCTGTGCGTGTGTCTCACCATCATGCAGCCCAGTGTCAAGGGGCTCATGGACCGGCATTGGTCCGTGGTTCAGCATTTGGGAAGTTCTGCCTTAATCCATGTTTTGCTAGTTAAATACAAATGTGTGACTTTAGAAAAATTGACGTTTGGGTGCACATGTTGCAGAACATATAGCAGACCTTGGCAAATAGATGAGTGTGGGTTTTCTGCTATCTTTCTTTTAAGTCTATTTAGTATTTACAGATAAAATATTACAACAGAAAAATGTCATTTGTTTTTCAGGACAATGAAGATGCAGGTATGGAGCAAGGTACTGTTTCTGTATGTAGTAAAGTGATTTTATAAAAAAAAAAAATTTTTAACAATTATTTTTTCTTTATGTGCTTGCGGTTTTAAAGCATGGCCCACAGAGATTGGAAAATAATCACCAGATCTATGGAATTAATGTCTTGGTTTACATTTTTTAAATTGGTTTAGAATGTTTTTTTTTTCTAAGAATAATTCTGACATATATCTGGTGATGTAAGTTTGTTGTATCCGATCAGTGTTAATTAGTTTCAGGAAAGGTTTTTTTCCTTTGGTTGGGAAGGCACACCAATGAAGTCACAGTAATCTGAATAACAGAAGATAAAAGCTGTTCTTCTGAGAAACATCTTACTTTGGAACATTCTATGATTCGTTGACATCTTTCTTATGGACCATATGAAGATAACTGTAGTTTCTAATGGACTGTTCAGAATGCGAATACAGAATTTTTAATGCAATTAACACTCCATGGACCTAAAGCCAACTATTCTTGAAGATCATCTTATAAATGAACTGGAAGAAAAGCAAGACTCATTGTGAAATTTGTGCATTTGGGGTTGTTTTCTGTGAACTTTATTTTTAAGCTATAGCTGCAGTAAGTGTATTTGAACTTAAGTGATGTAGCCTCTGCATAATGTAGGTTTTTCCAATCTCTGTAAATAGTGCGCAGATTAGTATGGCCGCCATGCCACTTCCACGTTTGTGATTACTGTTTCACTGGTAATAAATCTTGTGCCGTTCTATTCCTATTAAATCTATAGAAAATGAGAGAGTACACGTCTTTTTGGGGGAAAATGATAAATCTGAGCCACTTAAAGAAGATTCTCCAGAAGAGGAGGAATCCATTAATGAGGGTTGTGTGGAGCAAGAGAAGATCAAGGAGGATGATATATTTGTAACAGTCGAATCAGCTGACCCTGCATTAGATTTAGATGGAGAATCTAATAAGGAGTGTGAAATTGAAGAAAGCAAACCTTCAGAGACAGATGAGAAAGAGTCTGAAGAACACAAAGAAAACTTGGACATTGATATGGTAGATGTAGCTAAAACAAGTGATCAGAGTAGCGAAGCGCAACTAAATATTGATAAGGACTTGAATGTAAAGGAAAAATCTTCTGATGATCAAGCTAAGGATGATGAAGAAGCAAAAATAACTGAAGAACAGGGAGAGGAAGAAGCTGCTGCCCCTAAAGTGTCCTCTGTAAATGAGGATGAGCAGAAGATGAGGTTTGTCATTTTCTCAGTTTTAGACCAGATTCTATCTTTTTTCTTTTTTATATTTATTTTTAAGAAGTGTGCTATAGTAAAGAGGTGTACTTTTTCATTAGACCATCATAAATATCTTCTCAATAGAAATTTTCTCTTTTTTTAATTTTTTTCTTTTTTTTTTAATAATCTTAATTTAAATTTGATTGTGTTAAACTCCAGTTAATAGCTATGACTTAGTATTGCGTTTACTTGGTTGTTTCAGTTGGTTGTGCAGTTTTCCTACCTGGTAACAAAGAACAAGACAAACTGGTAGGTATACCTAGAGTTGGGGCATGAGTTTAACTTTTTACCAATTCATTCTGTTTTTCTTTAGTTCTGTTGAGGAAGAAGCTGACAGAGGCTTCTCAAAAGATGAGAAAGGTATGTTAAATTCCTTGAATGTTTTTTTTCCCTCCCCTCCTGCTGTGTGGGTCTAGTTAGGTCAGTTATGCAACTTCCTGGTTTCTGCTGTGCTCCTAGTTTAATAAATCTCAGTTTTACATGGTCTGTATGCCCTTTTATTTTAAAAAATGGAAGGATATAACAGCTGTACTGCTTTCAGACTAAATATTTTGGGACATCTTAATTTAATCTACCCCTCAATACAATACAACTGCAATCTGCAGTTAAATCTTGGCAACCTTAATCTCAGGGGATACTGTTCTTGGGCATGATATTTTATTTTTTAAATCTTTCTTCTCTAGGAAAAAAATAAGCACTCCAAATCATGCAACCAGTTTGTTTCTTCCAGCACAATAGCAACTTCCTCAGGCTATGATGGTAGGATACTGATGGTATCAACTTTAAAGGTAGTCCCTTGTGCCCTGTCAAATAAAAGTTTTATGAAATACTGATTTTAAACCACCAGAACTTCTCATTATATCAATATCACGACCAGAACCCAGCTCATGTTGTGGTTTTACAAGTCTACAGCAAGACCTTTCCATTTGTGTCTTTCCTTAAAAATACAGATAAAAGGTCATAAGCCAGCAAATCCCAATGACTCACTCATAATAAAGGAATATCATCAGAGAAAATCTCTACATCAGTTGTTTACGTCTCAAGAATCTCTCTCTAGTAAGGATTTGAGTCCTTCAGTTTCACAGCTGTTGTGTATATCAATCACCAATGAGATGAGAAGTAACTCAGCCAAGAAATAAGATAAGGTGGATGAATACTGAAGGCCGTGCATTTTCTGCTATCTGCATTTTAGGAGTAAACATTTTTTAAGCAGATTTTGTGTACGCTAGGTCATCGCTTTACCTTGTGGTCATGTATAATGGAACCATGTCAGTTACAAAAATAGTAGATACAGCTTTAATTCAAAGGCACTCCCCACCCCCCAGGCTTAATGAACTCTATGTTTCACCTCCACAGTAATAGGTACATCAGGAGTGATGTGAGTGTACTTTATTCATATCCTGACTCTGGCCCACGTAGGCATGGTACACCTATGTAGTAAGTATGTTACATAGA
This sequence comes from Pipa parva, assembly GCA_019650415.1. Classification (NCBI taxonomy): domain Eukaryota; kingdom Metazoa; phylum Chordata; class Amphibia; order Anura; family Pipidae; genus Pipa; species Pipa parva. Next base: position 5,733 of record WMED01016206.1, read on the forward strand.
TGACAGATCCCCATGACTCTCTTCTGACAGACCATGCACTATTTTATTATAGCCACGTGATTAAATTCCTGCTTGAAGTCACAGAACAGAAAATTCCTGCTCAGCCAGAGCAGTCATTGAGCTTGATGTACTGTCTACTAATGGAGCCTTGGATTATTTTCCATAGAGAAGAGGTGGAGAGGATAACGTAGAAACTATTTTTCAGTTTAGGCAAAGTTACAGTATTTCCATCTCTTTAACCTTTTTTGAAGATCAAGTAAAAGTTAACACCACTAATTGCAGCCCTGATGCTTCACATAGGCGTTGAAGGAAAGGAAGCAGTCTACCTGGAAATACAGAAGCTCTTTTGGTTTACTATGAAGCTATCAGATGTGCAAACTTCATAATAAGCTTTTGCTGTATATTTTGCATTGCATACTCTTCCAGAGTCAATCAGCTTATTCCTTTCTTTAAACCTTCTACCACGTCGTTCCATACATCCCGAGATTTGGCTACCCTGAAACATCATCTACAAGACGACTTCTTGATTCTCAGTGGACACCTTTACCACATATACATTTATACCTCTTCCAATACTACCATTGGGTTCAAAGATACTAATCTTTCAATATTTTATTCTTCTCTTTACCATTTGAAAGGCAACCTTTCTATACATCTAGATAGGTGATAAAAAGAACTTTGTCACTGTAAATCCTTTCATCCCATGCAGCAAGACCCTCATTTTTGTCGATATAGACTCCTCAGCCAGTTCAGTTTTGATACCTTTCCATGTGCTCGATAGGCTACTTCTACCCTATACCTCTCTTGTCTCTGTTTCTTGTTTGTTTACTAACTGAAATTATGCCTTACTTTGCTTGTCGTTATAATTAATTGTATTATTTAATCCTGAGCTTATTCTCAGTATCTTGCAGTAGTCCATGTTCACTTTTTATGTCTTAATTTCTGGTAAGTTGTAAAACCTATTTGTTCTATATTTGGTGAGATGTTTTTCTTATTACTTTCTTTTACTGATGGAGTATGCTATATTAATCACAAATAAAGATAAATAAGGTGAAATTTTTCTTGTTAATGCAACGCTGGACGCTTCATCCAGGCCAAATAGATGATAATTCTGGAAGAAATTTGTGGGTTAGTGGCCTTTCCTCCAATACAAGAGCAACTGATCTGAAGAACCTCTTCAGCAAATATGGAAAGGTGAGTGAATAACTCTGTGCCAAGGGGGCATATATGTCTGATAGCACGATAATGCACAGTTTTCCTGTAATTTGCCTGAATTTTTTTTAATCAACCACCTTTTGGATCATCTCTAAAACAATGGATATTTTATGTTCGTATTAGTGTGTTCCTAACATATCAGGATTTCATGATCTCCTTTGTACAAATAACTAGAATAATTGCTATTGTACTATGAAAAACAGAACATGATCAAAACTGCATACATAAATCTGGTCATTCCAGATGGCAGCTGAACATCCACATCATCTGTAATCTTGGCTACATACAGTACTTCAAAATATCCAAACAGTTGGGTCAGTCGGTATACACCCTGGCTATGACCACATAAATTAGCCATTGTGTGTGTTTACCAACTAGTACTTATTTCCCAACTCTTAATCAGTATGGATGGCATTTTGTTTGTCTTCATAGAACAGAGTTGTTAATAGAAGGATAGAAACGTTTGTTGCTAATGCCAGTTCACTGCACCAGTTCTCACATATGCAATCAAAGGTTTGTTCACAGATGGTGCCTTGAAATGTTGTTGCAGTGATTTTGTAGAAATCATACTTGACATCATTCAAGATACTAACAAAAACCTAAATGGATGCCACAAATGCATAGTAATGTTTGTGTTTTTCTGGGCCTACAGCTAAGGCAGGGCAAGCTAGTTAACCTTGCTTAAATATGCTAAAACAATAAAATGAGTCAAAAGTATATATTTTCTTAAAAGGAGGCATCCTGAGAAAAACCAAAAAATTCTCTTTCCATGAAGATTTTATTTAAATGATAGTTTAGAAGTAAAAATGAAGCATCCTTGTATCTAACAGCATTCTTTGGAAGGATGGAATGCAGACATTTGACAGCCATGTTTATATTGTGAAGCCTGTTATCTTACATGTATAGGTTTATACATTTTCTATTGTAATACAGGAAATTGATTATCTTTTTTAGGCAGAGGGCATCAGACTACAAAAGTAAAAAAAACTGTATTGCAAGGTTTTACTGCAATGAGTCAGTTTTGTAGTGAATTTTTGTGTTAGTTGCCAAAAAGAAATTTGTGATATCGACTGACAGTACAGAACATCTGTAAACATCCAAAAAGCAGTATACCCTGCATGGACAGTGGCCATTGGACTGGTGTTCCTCATGTTTGAATCAAACGATTTGACTATCCAATGCCCCAAAATTACGTTATAGACAACAACTCAATAAAGTGTGTAAAATAAGTTTTTCTATGCTACCTTTAACGTAATTTTTATTTGTCGTTTAAAGTCTCTAGTAATGTGTGTTACATAGTCAGTTGTTCCACCATAGCAGGGGTGGGCAATTATTTTTCTCCTGGGGCCGCATAAAAAGTTTGGGTGATTTTAGAAGACCGGAGTGTTGTGCCTAGCTTGCTGGCGCCTATGGTGGTTAGCCACGCCTCCTGTTTTTGCATGCTTGGGCGGGCCAGTCGGAGAGGGTTGGAGGGCTGGATGTGGCCTGCAGGCCATACAATGCCCAGATCTGCACTAGAGTCTACTGCATATTGCAATGTGCCCTTAAGTCAACTGTGGCCACTATTGTGTTTGTAAAGTGCATGGCTTTGCCTTCTGTGAACCAGATTGTTTATCCACTTTCTAATATCTTGTATACTGCTTAGAGTGCATTCAGGGGAGAGGGGTTTTGTGTTCATTTCTCAAAACCAATCCTTGTAGCAGTGAACATTCTGTCTTGGAACTCTTGTATCCAATCTTGCAGCAATCTTTTTAGTGATCACTTGGAACTAACTACATTTGATCAGTTGATACATTAAAACTTTTTGAGAGCTTATTGCTGTTCTTGACACATTTGACCAGATAGCCAGGGGCTGTAAGGATTCTGCTTTTGCCACTGATTTTGTCAAGGGGGAATTGGGCAGGAATACAAAATATGTTGGGTAAATAAAGCTGTAGGAAGAAAATGCATATCCTATTTTTCTTATATCGTGGAGTACACAGGAACACTGGGTAAAAGGTGCCTCCCACCAGTAGGTAGGACACATGAAGGATCTGCCAAGGTCCTCCCACTTTCCCTTTTATTCTTGCCTCTTCCCCTTCCAAATTTGTTTTTTGTGTCCTCTGCACACAATGATAAATGATTGACTTTATAGCTCCTCCAATCAGATCCCTTAAATCATGATCTAGCAGGAGCTATAATGTCAATCAACCCAACTCAGAAAGAAAAGTTGGGCTGACAGGGAAGATGACACACACTGTATGAAGGTACATTTTTTCTAACATATATTTACAAAAATGTTTATTTCATTAGTAGAACCTAAATTAGTATTAGTTTTGAGATGACAGGTTCACATATAAGAAATCTGGCATCTGCTGAACAGCTGTGCAATGCAGCTACCTGGTCGTCTTTGCATATCTTCACCAGATTTTACAAAATTCACACCATTGTTTCAGCAGAAGCAGCCTTTGGACATAAAGTCCTTCTATCTGTGGTTCAGGCCTAGTCTGCTCCATATGGACTCACACTGTTAAGACACTCTGGGAAGTCCCAGTGTTCCTGTGTCCCCCACAACATAAGGGAAAATTAGCTTTTTAATTACTGTTAGATTGTTTCTCTTAGTTGTAGGGGGACACAGGACTCCCCCCCGCTATACTGTTTTGGTTATGCCATGTTATGGCTTGGTTACTGTATTACTGTTTTTCATGTTATTAGCCTTGTTGGTTTTTACATTGCCTGTGCAGTCTCTGGCAGTCGCAACTAAATTGGGAAGGGGAAGAGGTAGGAATAAAAGGGAAAGTGGTAGGATCTTGTCAGATCCTTGCAGTGTCCTACCTCTTTTTACCCAGTGTTCCTGTATACCCCTACAACTAAGAGAAACTGATCTAGCAGTAATTAAATAAACGGTAAGTATAAATCTCCTTTTTGGCTCAAGGCCATATTGTATTATTGTTAATGTGTATTATAAAATCTAAGCTTCCTCCTTTCTGATGTAAGAGAATTTGTAATGTGTGTTATAGGTTTTTTTTTTTTGTTGTTTTTAATTAAAGGTGGTTGGGGCAAAGGTGGTAACAAATGCTCGTAGCCCTGGAGCACGCTGTTATGGATTTGTAACGATGTCCTCTTCAGAAGATGCAACACGATGCATTAACCATCTCCATCGAACAGAGCTACATGGAAGGATGATATCCGTGGAAAAGGTGAATTTTTAAATCACAACTTTTTATTGACCTCTATTTGTTAACCTCTTCTTTATTCTAATGGTGATAACTGGTTGTTTTTTATAATCTACATAAATGTTTTTTTTTTTTATCCCAGGCAAAGAATGAGCCTGCTGGAAAGAAACCAGTGGATAAGAAAGAAAATGAGGCAAAGAAAGAAAAATGCTCCAACAGTGACAGACGTCATTCAACTGAAAACTCTGACAAGTAAGGCCTAAATGAAAAAAAGCATATAAGTTATTACTGACTATATGTCCTTTTGGTTATGAGTTGTCTGATTTGTCATTGCAATACTGATAGACCTAACTAGAAGCATGCGGTGTTAATGTATTTAAACCATGTGAGTTATACACTGTAAAAAATATAAACAAAACAAATTGATTGCAGGGCTTCTCCAAGCAAGAAAGAGGAAGATGCTAAGAAAGATGACATTGTGTCTGTAGAGGACAATGAAAAGGAAAAAGAGGAGCAAAAATCTGGGACACTTGATGGTTCAGGAACTAACATATCTGGTAAGGTCTTTTGATTATAATAACAACAGTCCTTTTTTATGTAAAATGTACTTGGCCTCATTGGTTACTAGGAAGCAAGCAGTATCTCAACTAATGCATGTTTCAAAGACATATCTATAGGGTGGGCCATTATATGGATACATCTAAATAAAATGGTAATGGTTGGTGATATCAACTGCCATCTTCAGTGCATAAAAAGGGAAACACATAATCATGTATCAATTTCAGATATCCAGTGGCATTGAGGTTTCCATTGATAAAGAATGGCCCCACTATCTTTGTATCCCATATACCACACCATACCACTAAGGTCTCCTGATCTGGCCCCCTTAGACTTTGGTGTCATCTGAAGGCAATTGTCTATGCTGTGCTGTCAAGAGTGAGAGAAGTTTGAACACATTTTATAAGTGGTCATAAACTTTTAAATAACTCATGAAGGAATAAAGTTACGTTAAAACCAAGCATACCATTGTTTTTTTGTGAAATTCTCAATAACTTTGATGTGTTGCATGACCCTCTTCCCATTGGGGAAAAAATAAAGTTGGATCCAAAATTTCCGATTTCAAAATGACCACCATGGTCAACACCCATTTTGAAAAGTTTCCCACCTCCCATATATTAATGTGGCACAAACAGGAAGTTGATATTGCCAACCATTCCCATTTTATTTAGGTGTATCCTGATAAATGGCCCTACCCTGTACAATGCAATAACTCAATATACACACATACATACATATTTCTGAGAACTTGGTTGTTTTCCCTCCAATGCTTCCAAATATCAGCAGACATACGTTTTTGTTTTAACCATTTTTTAAAGACACTGTATATTGCTTTTCTATTTTTTCCAGGCGGCCAAGGAACTGAAAGAACTGTGGTAATGGATAAATCAAAGGGAGAGCCAGTTATAAGCGTGAAAACATCCCCAAATTCAAAAGATAGGGTAAGTAGTAAACGCTCCCCTCAATTACACACTTGCATTTCCCTCTAGATACCTTGATAAAATACAGGGGAGTAGTTGCCTTGTGTATCTCTTGGTCATTCATTTTGCTGCCCTTAAACTGGCCAATCAGAGGTGTGCCAATTTAGTCATTGTACTTAATAGCTAGTAATGTCTAATGGCAGTAAGTTAAAGGGCCAATATCACTATTTGGATTGGCACGGCTGCTTTTTTTTTTGTGGTGACAGCCATCTTTGATTTGGTAAGTAACCTAACCCCCACCTAGTCCTATTCTTTTTTATGGAACTTAAAGTGCCCAGTTCTTCTGCAGATAGACAGTACAAACCAATAAAAATGAGTAATTAAGTTTAAAGATGACAAGTATCAATCTTTCTACAAGGGGGGGGGAAACACTGTGCAACCCCAAAAACAATGCCAATTAGATATCTAATGCACTGCTGGCTACACTCTTGCTTCTCTTAGAGATCCAAAAGTCAGGAAGGCAAATCGGAAGGCAAAGAAAAGAGAGAGATTCTTTCTTTTGATAAAATTAAAGAGCAGAGGGAACGAGAACGACAGAGGCAAAGAGAACGAGAGGTTAGAGAAATGGAGAGACAAAGGTAGGTTTTCATTTATTCATGTACAGTAGTGTATATATAATTTATTCATAACTCCGATATGAGCTCATTTTTATTTTCTGAGATTACTTAAGAATACTCTGCTTAAGAACCTAAATGTAATAAGACAATATCAGAACATGTACAGTATATGTGTTCTTTAATGTGCAATATCTGTATAATGGGTAAATAATTATATAAATATGTGTAGCTATATTATTTCATCCAAGAGAAAAGCTTCCAATATAAGCAATATGGGCAGTTATTATATATAACTGGTAATAAGGTAATATACTGTGATGCAAGGAGCCAAATTGTTTAAATGACTTGATAAATACCTCCCCGGAGTGTGTTATTGTTTCTGGGCTGCTTTCATGCCTGTAAGCTTGCAATGTAAAAGGTTACAATCGTTGCAGTGAGTACATTGTGAATTCACATGTGTTTTTTCCAATGGCAGTTTTACAAGTAGAAAGTATATTGGATGAATGTTACAAACAAATGTAATAAAAATTGCAAATAACTGTATTTTTTTTTTTTTGTTTGTTTGCTGTTATTTGAAAAGGAAAAGATATATTTAGGTATTCAAACGAAAATTAAAGTTGACAGCTTCTGAAGTTCCAATAATTATTTATGTGGGTGTGCTTACAAAGTTCATTTGTTTCTTGACTTGGTTAGTAGCAGTAGCAAATATTTCTATGAACTTGTTTGTAATGTGAATCTTTTTTTTTTTTTTAATAGGGACCGTGACAGGCGGGCCCGCGATCGAGCAATTATGATCCGTGAAAGAGAAGAACGGGAAAGATTACGTAGGGAGCGTGATAGGCTTGAGTTTGCAAGAGAGAGGCTTGAAAGAGAACGCTTGGAGAGAGAGCGGCTAGAAAGGGAAAGAATGTATATTGAAGATGAGAGGAGACTTGAGCAGGAACGCATTCAGAGAGAAAGGGAGGAGCTTCGTCGCCAGCAGGAACGTTTACGTTATGAACAGGATCGCAGACAAGGAGTGAGAAGGCCATATGATATGGATGCAAGGTACTTTTTTCTTTGAAATATAAATCTGTGGGAGAAAGCGCAAAACAAGTTTGCACTATAGTGCATTACCAGTTGAAAAATATGGAAGCTGCAGACAGTAAGCAGAGAAACGCGTTGAGATTTTATTGCTGTTTTTTACAAAA